>JACEIK010004650.1:36550-48183 GCA_018107945.1 Datura stramonium | reverse complement strand
ATATTTTTTAGAGATAACATGTATCTTAAATACCTAATTTAATATCATTTATAAAAACATATATTTTTTTTGGTAACTAGCACTTTCATTTAATTACCAAAAGAAACATTACATTGCCATAACTAAGCAGACTCTGCTTGTTATCTCAGAATAGGAATGCACCGGTACTAAACATCAGAATTTATAGGTATGTAGTAAACTAGATATCCTCAAAATAGCTCTCATGTGGCACATATAGACAATCTATTTTGTTATCATATCCCAACTTCTTCTTTTGTCTCTAAATAATCTTTGATTCCTCTCTATCCACCATGAAAATGTAGTTTCAGCATAAACCATTCTAAAGAGTTGAGCTTTAGCTAATTTTCCGTTTGCATTCTGCACTACCCAATCCAGATGTTGCTCCCAAGTGTCCCAAGTCCTTTCTTGGATATGAATCTATCGTAACAGCATTTTCCATATTGCAGCAATATATTGACACTTGAGGATCAGATGATCTCTAGTTTCCTCATGTCTCTGGCAGAGTGAGCATATAGTGTCAATGTCCTTACCCCATTTGCAAAGCCTATAGTTGTTCGAAGCCTGTTTTGAACTGCCATCCACATGATAAATTTATCTTTAGGCCTTGCATAATTCTGGAACATGAGACTCTTCCATGATATTCTAGGCTGGTTCCCAATCAACTTCAAATAGATCTGTTTGATCAAGCTGGTCATCATCTGTTTAGGCTGAAATTGATGAATGATCGCTTTAGACTCTATAATTTTTCTTACCATCCAACTATCTTGTTGAGGAATCACTAAGGACTGAATATCTCTCCCCTTTATGTAGAATGCATGTATCCATTTAATCAATAATTTATCCTTCACTAAGGTAAGGTCGCAACAATATTTTGCCACAATAGCTCTATTCCAAAGAGAAATATTAATGAGGCTTAGTCCTCCCAGTGATTTAGGAGCACATACCTTATCCCATTCAACAAGGGCTTTCTGTGTGAGTGCATTTGTACCAGACCATAAATAGCATCTACAATAGGCTTCAATGGTCTCCACTACTTGGCCGGCATTAAGAATAAATGAGACCAGTAAGCTTGAATACCAAACAGCACAGATTGAATTAGTTGCGTTTTACCAGCATATGATAACTTTTTCGCTGTCCAAGATGAAATTCTAGCTACAATCTTTGTTATCAGATGTTGCCACTGCAGGATGGAGAGCTTCCTTGTAGTCAGTGGAATACCTAAATATTTGAAAGACAGTTCTCGGGAAAAACCCAATATTTGACGGATTCGCGCTTGAATATTTGCCTCTACTCCCCCACAATAGACAGAACTCTTTCCCATGTTTTCTTGTAGGCCTGATGCTTGGGAGAATTTCATGAAACATCTCTGAATATGGCTTGTAGATTGAAGATCACCTCTTGCAAATATCAACAAATCATCCACAAAACTGAGGTGAGTTATCCCTAACTTAGCACATCTAGGATGGAATTTAAACTCTTTAGTACCCTTTAGCTCATTCAAAATTCTGCTAAGGTATTCCATGGTAATAAAAAATAGGAATGGGGATAAAGGATCCCCTTGCCTTAACCATTTAGCAGCAGGGAAAGCCTCAGTGAGCCCACCATTAATCAATATTGAGTAGCTCACTGTAGTGATACATTCCATCAACCAGTGAATAAACTTTGAAGTAAAGTTCAGTACCTCGAGCACTTGTTGTAAATAAATCCACTCCACCGAATAATATGCTTTTTGGAGGTCTATTTTGATCATGCACCTGCGGGATATATCTTTCCTAGTATAAGCTTTCACCAATTCATGTGCAAGAATGATGTTGTCAGATATTTTCCTCCTTGGGATGAATCCATCTTGAGCTTCACATATCAAAGTTGGCATTACCTTCTGTAGTCTAGCTGTCAGGATCTGTGCAATGATTTTATATAGGACAGTGCAACAGGCAATAGGTCTGTACTCCTTGATGTTAGTCGGATTGTCATTTTTAGGGATCAATGTTATTGTTGTACAATTAATTGATTTTTGCATTATACCTGACTCAAAAAAAAATCCTGGACTGTTGACTCCACATCTGTACTAATAATCTTCCATGTCTTCTTAAAGAATTGAGCATTGTACCCATCGATCCCTGGGGATTTATCATTCCCAATTGCCTGTAGTCCCTTCTGAATTTCCTGAGTGGTAACCTTGCTGATCAAAGCCCTTTGTTGCACGGGCGTTAAAACTGGTCCCTTCTTTATTATTTCTCTATCCACTGCTGGCAACTCCTTAGCTGCAGTACCTTGAAGTCGTTTATAGAATGTTAAGATTTCAGCTTTAATAGCCTCTTGTTCATGTAGTTTAGTGCCATTTATACTAGTAAGTTCAATGATCTGTTTTCTCTGTGTTCTTTCCCTCATCACAGCTGAAAAATATTTGGTATTGCCATCCCCCAACTTTATCCATTTAGCTTTGGATTTCTTCCTCATAATGCTCTCTTCAATGAGGTGACCACTTCTCAATGTTCTGAAGAATTCTCTTCTCCTGCATAATCAATCCATCAGTTACATGTTGCTTCAAGTCATTCCGCACTTGCAATAATTCAACTCTTGCTTGGCTAATCTTCAGAGCAGTATTGTATATTCCTCCTTGTTTAGTTTCTTAAGTGGTGCTTGAAGATATTGTAGCTTTAACCATATGTTTTGCATCGAATTACTAGTTTTCCTCTTACTTCAGCCTTCTCTGACCAGCTTGTCAAACTGTGAGTGTTCACTCCAAATGTTGAAGTATCTAAATGGAACTTTGATGTTTCATTTGGTGGTAGTGACTTTGAATAGCATTGGGCTGTTATAAAAAATGTTAGGTAAATCATATTGAGTACATACCTGTCCCCATCTCATCATCCACTCAAAATCATCAAAATCCCTATCAAGTCTACAACTCACTCTAGCATCTCTCAGTTGCTTATTACACCAGGTATAATGGTCCCCTTTCCATTGCAATTCAGTGAGTTGGGTAGTTTGAATACATTCTATAGAGTCTGCAATTTCACTCACTGTCACTGGGTTATTTGAGATTCTATCAATAGCATACAACACTGAATTGAAATCCCCACTCACCATCCAAGACTTGGTCACCATCTGTGAAATTCTGGTTAGGTCTGCCCATAATTCTTTCCTGCTTTCTATAGTATTCAAGCCATATACTACAGAGATTTCTCAATCTATGTTCTTCTCAATATCATGCAGCAAATAGTGTAAGACTTGTGCTCTCTCCATTAAAATAGTGACATTATAATGGTTCACATCCCAAAGTACCCAAATTCTTCCATTAACAGCTTTTGAATAGTTGTTATGCATCCCCCAGTGCAATATAATCCTTGATTGCTGGTGCCTTATGTTGTTTTACTCTAGTTTCAAGTAGACCTACAAACCTGATGTTTTTATTCTTGAGGTATTTCTTTAACTCCTTTTGTTTGTAACTCTTATTCATCCCCCTTACATTTCATATCAACCAAGTCATATAATATTATGTATCCCTTCAGTTTTATCTGGAGGTCTGGTTCTATTAAGCTCATGTCCTTGGGAAGCAAACACATCAAAGCTATTTTGAACTGGTATAGCTGTTAAAATAGGAAAGCTCTTTGGACAAATAATACATTGAGTTCCCTTTGAACCTATATCCCCTTCTCTATAGCCTTCTGCTCAGCTTCTTTCTGTGCCACTTTCTCAGTCGGCTTCCATATCTGTTTAAGGACTTTTTTCTTCCTAGGCTGATCAGCTTCATTAGGTGGTTCGGCACATACATGCTCTGCGCGCATACACTTGTGGCAAAACTGTGGTTTCCATTCAAACACCACCTGTTGATTCACTTGTTCTCCAGATGGGTCTAGCACAATAATTTTAATTGGGAGGGGTTTAGTAACATTCACCTCAACAAGTAATCTAACATAGGAAACGTGTCTCTTCTTGGAGGTACATTCATATGCAAATAGTGGCTTCCCAATAGTGCTAGCAATTCTACTCAAAGAATCACAAGTCCAATATCTCATGGGGAGATTTGGCAATTTCACCCATAAAGGCATTTCATTAAGATATTCAGCTTGGAAGTCAAATTTTGGTGTCCATTCCTTCAAAATTAGTGGTCTATTTCGAATGGTATATGGTCCTGAATATAAGATCTCTCTCATATCCTCCGTAGAGTGAAATTGAATCACATAATAACTCTCATCATGAAGATACACATTAGGCATAACTATAGGGCTCCACATCTGCCTAACATAGTGAGTCATCACATTGTATCCCTAGGTTTCCCCTGTTGTGTATACAATTAGGGATTTCCGCCATTTTGCTTCCTCAGCCTCCACCTCTGTTTTGTCAACATGAGCAACAACAATACCATCTATAATATGTGGAGTGATATAGTTCAAGTTCATACCATTTTCTGCCTTACGATTCCCCACAAATAAGCTAGTCCATGTTTTATTAGGTTGTTTCACTTGACAGTTCGCCCCCCCTTTCCTCAATAACCTCCACATCTCCACTTTGTTTTCTAGATCCATGTGTCTCTTCTAGATCTACACTTGTCTCTTCCTCCTATGCTATTGTACGCCCTATAATCACGCTTGTTTTACTTGAATTAGATTGTTCCATTATTTCCTGTTCCATTGGAATAGGAGTAAAATGAACCTCCTCATTTGTCTGCTTGCAATTTACTTGAGCTCCAACTGAGCTTCCAAATTTCATAAGTGGTAATTGCACCTTGTGCGGTCATCCTCTTCCCTTCCCTTTCCCTTTTGCCATGGCTACACAGTAGCATACAGATAACTACCGTACGCCGATCATTTTTCAGATACTTTAATCTTTCACATATAACTATATATTAAAAAAATTTATTTTTTAAAGACATATATTTGTCAAATATTATTTTTTGATAATCAACTTTTATTTTTAAAAATTAATCTAACTGCGTAATTACACTTGTGCAACCAAACAGTACACTTGTAATTACACTGTAATTACATCATGGAAAACAAACAGGTCATCGTAATTACTAGATTGTGTAATTACTACCCTAGTAATTACACCAATTTCAATCACACAGTGGCTTTCCAAACAGACCCTAAAGGATTTTAATAATTTAAAGGGGTGCAAAAACTGCAAAATATGAAGAAGTTTAGCATTTATAGTGTCTCTTGATTATTTCCAAAGAAAGGATAGCTTCCCTTTAAATTCATGGTCATATGATTGGATCTTTAAAGTTCTCAAATTCATCATCATATGATCATTATCTTCGGTAAGTGTCCATATATACATGGCTTATTTTGCTTTATTTATTTATTTATTTTATAAAATTCTTGTATCTACTCAAATTTTTTATTTATTTTACTTTCAATATTCAAGTTAATTGACAAAGTTTAAGCATGTAGATAAAATGTAAAATTACTATACAAAAAGTTTGTTAGAAATTCAGGGTGAATTATGCTAAAAGTAAGGAAAAATGTAAGCTAAAAAAAATTGATTTACAAATTTATTCACCCTCACAATCAAATACTATCCCTAACATATTTATATACAAAGAGGCAAATATATATAAATATTTTCATTAAAATTAAAAAAAAAAGTGAATAAAGTTAGTCAATGAACTGAGCAAATGAGGAGGGTTGTTTCACCTGCCAGCAATTATTGTATGCTACTCTTTTGTACCTTTTTAACTATTATTTAACATATCATATTTACATTTTCCAATTGTCCATTTTCTAGGTTTCTACCTGTTACAATAGTATTTAAACACGATCTTTCAATGAAGATTCGTACTATTAAGAAGACTCAATACGAAAAGTATATATCTTTCTACCATGATCATACTCTACATTTTTTAACAAGTAATTTGAAGTTATTACATTCTTTCTTCTTTTTGATAGTTTTTCAAAATTTTTTGATTTACCTTCTTGTTTTTGTTGTTGTTGGAATTTTGAATTTGTGCGAAATGCTAGCAAACTTGATAGGAGCAACTTCAAAACTTGCAGATTAAATTTACTCTTCGCGCTCAGCTTATGTTTATGTTCATCATGGTTGGAATCTATTATTTTCTTTATTTTAAGTAGGTTGATTTGCATACATAAATCTTTTTTGAATTATCCGCTTTAATCAAATATATAAATGTTGATGTAGAAAGTCAATAATTTTTTTTGGCGAAGATGTAGTGAGAAAGTGTCATTTTGACTCTAGTATTAAGGTTGAAGTCAAACGATGTATTGATTATTGGAGCATTAGGAGTTAAATAAGTTATAGGATATATGTATCTATATAATTATCTACCATCATAATTATATATAATAGTTCATAGATTTTAAAAACTACACATTAAGTTTGTATAAACTAATTAATTTTAAAGGAGATTGAAAGACTATCGTTCCAAGCTTATCATTTATTTTCGTTATGTTAAGTTATCTTATGCTAGATGGATCAGATAAAATAGTTTAAAATAAGACACACATGAGCATTTTTTGATTTAACATGAAGAGAATAACACACATCGCAGATATAATCCAATCAATTACAATAGTCACAGCTTGGCCGAGGTTTCTAGAGCTGCCTCCATATAGATTTCCAGTATGAGATGCTAGAGCAGAAGACTCTGCAGGTATCACCGGATGACTACAAGACATAGGTACACCAGTCGCAATAATCGAGTGAATAGGTCATTCATAACATGAACTGTGGGACTAGCCCAAATTTGATCTCACACCGAGTCAAGATCATATGGAAGTCCAACAAGTGTAACAACTAAAAACATCTTTGCACGTTTCTCCAATTGTTTTTCAATACTTGGAGTAGCGGGCATCAACTCAGTAAACTCTTCTATAACTGCCTAAACCTATTCAAGATAGGTATACATATCTGAATTCTGCTTTTTAAGATTAGTCAATCGAGAAATAACATTATAAAAATGAGAGATTTCATTTGTGTAAAGCCCACGAGCCTTTTCCCAAACCAAGAAGCAGGTTTGGAATGGTTGGAACAATAACATCAACTTCGAATCAATAGATTTCCATAATAAACTACACAATTGAGCATCAATATTCTCCAATTCGCCCTTCTCTTTTTCATCAACATCCTTAGCATGTTTAGCTAGGTGGTCCTGAACCCCTTGTCCCTTGCACCATGCTCAATTGAGAAAGACCAAGATAAGTAGCTCGAACTACCTATCAAAAGTTTAGTGGTGATGGAGTGGTTGGGGTTACTTGAAACCACATGTTTAGAATAAAAAATAGATGAACTGAGAGATATAATATAGATGTTATCGAATCTAGAAATTCTGTAATTTGCAAAAAGTTGGAAGCAAACAGTTGTTGAAATCTAGAAAACAGAAACAGTCGCCGGAAAAATCAAATCTGAAAAACAGAAATAGTTGTTAGAACTTGACAGCTCCAATCGGTGCGTGAGATGGTTGGTGGTGGTGGAGTTGACTACGATTTACTTATGCCGGTGGTCTGAGTCTCAGCGTGGTGGTAAAGAAATGGATTTTAGGCCTAACTCAACCCCAAAAGCTAGCTTATGAGGGGAGGATAACCCAAGTCCATATAAGGAGACCATTCATCTCATTAACCACTGATGTGGGACTTTTTTTTATTCTTCAACATCCCATCTCACGCCCAGAACTGGACATCTGGTGCATGAGAAATTTAATTTGGGGGCCTAACATCAAGTGAGATGGGTCATGCTCTAATACTAAGTTAAGAAATGAATCTTGGGCCTAACTCAACCCCAAAAGCTAGTTTATGAGGGGAGGATTTCCCAAATTCATATAAGGAAACCACCCATCTCATTAACCACCTATGTGGGACTTTTTTCATTCTTCAACACCCCACCTCACACTCAGGACTGAACATCTGATACATGGGCAATTTAATTTGAGGGCCCAACATCTGGTGAGGTGGGTCCTGCTCTAATACCATATAATGAAATTGAGTTTAGGCCTAACTCAACCCCAAGGCCCAAGATCCATCCCCTCTTAAGCTAACTTTTGGGGTTGAGTTAGGCTCAAGATCTATTTCTTTACATGGTATCAGAGCCTGATTAAGGCCATCAACATTGGAAGAGAAATTTCAAACTCTTTTTTTTCAGCTGATTTTTTGGCTATTCGAACATATCTCTATCTTTGGAGGTGTTGTGATCAAACCAAGACCACTACGAGACTTGGACCACCAGCACGATCAAAATCCTTTCATCTCCGCCACTACCAATCGTCTCACACATCGATTGGAGCTGTCAAATTCCGATGACTATTTTTGTTTTCTAAATTTCGACAATTGTTTGCTTTCAGCTTTCTGCAAATTGCATAATTTTCAGTTTCGGTAACATCTATATTATATCCCTCAGTTTATCTATTTTTAATTTTAAACCTGTGATTTCGAGTAGCCCCAACCACTCCATCACCACTAAACCCTTGATAGGTAGTGCGAACTATTTATCTATAAATATATAATAAAAAATTAAAAATTGTGTTAATGACTTTTATATATAAATCTTTAAGAGGTTATAAGAAAATAAATGTTTTTGTATCAATGTACTTCTATTTTCACCCTCTTTTTCGTATCTCATATTTTATTGAATTTTTTCTTTTTTCTAATGATTATTTTTTAAAAAATTATTTAAATAATTTGTTAATATTATTTATAATCTCGCAAAGCACAAAAGTGTCAAAGACCGAATGCTTTATCCTGAGTGTGAGGAGGGGTGTTAAAAAATAAAAAAAGTTTCACATCGGTGGTTAATGAGATGAGCAGTCTCTTTATATAGACTGGGGAAATCCTCCCCTCATGAGCTAGCTTTTGGGGTTGAGTTAGGCCTAAGATCCATTTATTTACATAGTATCAGAGCAGGACCCATCTCACGTTATCCGATATTGGCCACCAAATTAAATTACCCACGCAACAGATGTCCAACCCTGGGTGTGAAGTGAGGTGTTGAAGAATGAAAAAAGTCTCACATCGGTAGTTAAAGAGATGGGTAGTCTCTTTATATGGATTTAGGCAATCCTCCCCTCATACTCTAGCTTTTGGGGTTGAGTTAGGCCTAAGATCAGAGCAAGACCCATCTTACCCAATGTTGGACCCTCAAATTAAAATTGCCCACACACCAGATGTCCAACCCTGGGCGTGAGGTGGGTATTGAAGAAATAAAAAAATGTCCCACATCATTGGTTAATAAGATGGGTCCTTCTATGATACCAAGTAAAGATATGGATCTTGGGTCTAACTCAACTCCAAAACCTAATTTATGAAGGGAGGACTACCCAAGTCCATATTAGGAGATCACCCTATCTCATTAACTATCAATGTGGGACTTTTTTTCATTTTTTAACACCTCATCTTACGTCTAGGGCTGGACATCTGGTGTGTGGGCTATTTAATTTGGAGGCCTAACATCGGTTGAGATGAGTCCTACTCTAATACTATGTAAAGAAATAGATCTTAGGTCTAACTCAACCCCAAAAATTAGCTTATGAGGGGAGGATTTTCCAAGTCCATATAAGGAGACCACCCATCTCATTAACTACCAATGTGGAACCTTTTTCATTCTTCAACACCCTACCTCACGTCAGGGCTGCACATCTGGTGTATGGGATATTTAATTTGGGGGCCCAAAATCGGGTGTGATTGGTCCTGCTCTAATATCATGTTAAGAAATGGATCTTGGGCCTAACTCAATCCCAAAAGCTGACTAGTGAGAGGAGGATTACCCAAGTAAAAGAGTCCACCTATTTCACTAACCACCGATGTGGGACGTTTTTCATTCTTCAATATTCCACCTCATGCCCAGGGCTGGACATTTGGTGCATGGATAATTTAATTTTGGGGCCCAATATCATTTGATATGAGTCCTTCTCTGATACCATATTGAGAAATAGATTGGGCCTAATATAAATGAGATTGAAAGACTATTGTTCCTATATTATACTAGATGAATCAGATAAAATGATTTAAAATAAGACACTCTCCTCTTTAAATTTTAATTATTACTCAAACACGTTTAATTATATATATGATTTTTTGACATTATATACTCATGTACTTGTATAAGAATAATATATATTAAATAACAAGAAAATAAAAGGTATCAAATTGCAGTGAGGCTATCAAGTCTGTATGTCTCTTCTCATACCCAACGAATGAAAACATGATAACTGGTAGTAAATATTTATTTAATCTGTTGTAGAAAATTATTAGATTACTAATATAGTGAAAACTTTAATTAGTTTGTGGACATTGTGTATTATCTCTAATTGAACTTGATATCTTTTTATTATGTTATTTCTCTTGTTTGATTTGAAAAATTTGATCGCAAGTGTGCAATTTGCTTTCAAATCACATATTGATAGGAGTGTAAAGTTCTATTTAAAGCATTTATTGACTACAAAAGCAGAAAAGTCTATCACAAAGTAGCCGAAAGAGCATAAAATTAGCATAGAAATGGAGAAGCAAAAAAAAATAAAAAATCTTGCTATATAAGACTAGCATTCTATGATAAAATTAGATCAATCTATTTACTTCTTGATAATTTATTTTACTTAATTATTTATACTTTTTTTTGCTCTGTATTTATTCTTGTTAGTTGCTTTGTGTATAATTGTCAAAAATGATATTAATATCCTATTCTTATATCCTTTCAATAAAAATATAATATGTATGAATAAGTTTTATTTCGCAGGAGTAACCCATATGTATTGTTCCTTTTACAAACTTTATTTATNCTATTAAGGATATGGCAGAAAGAAATAATAGAAAAAGAGCGCCAGTATGTTCACCGCTTATCAGATTAGTTTTGCAACCTATATTGTATATAATTTTTGCATCATTTTATATAAATATTAAAAAAAAAATTATTTTCATTTTATTTAGGTGATCTTGTCAATCATACTTGATTATCGTTAAAACATGATTAGCAAATTAAAGTAACCAAAACGCCAGTTCAATTATTTAAAATCTACACTTATCGCAACTCTATATTAAATTATTTAACACTGATATACACATGCAAAACATGTGTCCATAAACTAGTACATAACGTGCAAAACAGGTGTCCATAAACTAATACATATAATATTGGGTAGCTTTAGTTCAATTTGACCTTTTTTATTTAAAATCAAATTAAATCAATTATGATCTAAAAGAAAAAAAATTCAACAAGAAATCAAATTGAACCAAATTATTAATCATATTTTTTCTTAATTTGATTTAAATTATCGTATTAATATGATTTATAGATTTTTTTAATACACACTGAAACGTGAGTATTGAAACTAAAGGAGGAAGAAATGGGAAACATATTAATAAATCAAGGAAAGTCAGGCGGATTACCGTGAGTCCATGGACAAGTAATTATGGGGCAAATTAAAGTGCACTTTTTAATGTTAAAAATATATCATAAATTAACACTCTTTCTTCCACTAATCATAAATTCAATAAAGCTTGCATAAAATTATATACTTATTTTCAGTTGTATATGATTAAAACACTTAAAGTTTTAAACATGTGTATCTACCTATAGAAACAGAAATTGAATAAGCGAAAAAAAAATATGTATTTTTAACTAAAATTTCAGACATGTATATTAACATGCAGAAGTAAAGAAAA
>JACEIK010004649.1:24695-35843 GCA_018107945.1 Datura stramonium | reverse complement strand
TATTATTCAGACTCAAATTATAATCTTGACTTAGATTCTCATTACTTAGTAAACTTAAACTCTTAAAACATTATTTATTTGGTTGTCTGCATTCATAAAGGCATAGTTCACTGATGCTTAATTTAATTAATACCGTAGTTCAGTCCCTGTGGGATCGATACTTGACTTGAATTAAGCCACTTTACTACTTGTTCGACCACGTGCACTTGCATGTAGTCACCACAACGCGAACAGTACAGTTCATATGTTGATGCTACGATTTGTGAGTCCATGCATACCAGGAGTCTAGCTTTATGCAATTTCCTCTGGATAATTCCACGACTCTAGTTAGGCTCATACTAAGAGTCGTATATTGCTTTCTTCACAGTTCAGCCTTCTGACTTTCATCACAGTTCTCAGTACGGCTCATGTAATCAAGGTACGATTCGTACTAAGACTTGTACTTTGACTGATTTTTTGCATTTTAAGGATCTTTTTGCACATCTTTTCTCCAACACTTATTTTTCTGAAATTAAAGTAATAGTGCCTCATATCCATATAAACATACCTAAGTCCATGCTATTTTCTCAATTTTAAGCGTCAAAAGTGTTGTAAACTCACAGCACATCAGACATTCTGAAGACAACCTTCAGGACTCGGTATGGTCACTATGAGTTCAAAGTTATGTCTTTTGGACTAATGAATGCTCCTTCAACCTCTATGGATTTGATGAACAGGGTATTCAAATAGTACTTGGATCTGTTCGTTATTGTCTTCATAGATGATATTCTCATATACTCTCGAGTGAGGAGGAGCATGCCGCTCATTTGAATGTGGTGTTTCAGACTCTCAAAGATTTCCAATTGTTTGCTAAATTCAGAAAGTGTGAATTTTGGTTGAACTCAATAGCATTTTGGGCCAATTGGTGTCTAACGAGGGTGTACAGGTGAACTATCAAAAGATTGAAGCGGTGAAGAATTGGCCTAGACTAGTTAGCCCTTCGGATATCAGGAGCTTCTTGGATTTAGCTGGCTACTATAGGAGATTTGTTGAAGAATTTTCATCCATTGAAGCACCATTGACTAAGTTGACCCAAATGAAGGTTAAATTTCAGTGGTCGAATGCTTGTGAGAAGAGATTTTAGCAGTTAAAGACCCGACTCACTTCAGTCCCAATGTTGACCCTACTAGAGGGAAAAGATGGTATCATTGTGTATTGTGATGCCTCTAGGTTTAGTCTTGGTTATGTGTTAATGCAACATGGTAAGGTTATTGTGTATGCCTCTAAACATCTTAAGACTCATAAGAAGAATTACCTATGCATGACCTAGAGTTGGCAGTTGTGGTCTTTGCATTAAAGATTTGGAGGCACTACTTGGAAGGGGTGAATATGTATGTGTTCATGGACTACAAGAGCCTTTAGTATGTGTTCACTCAGAAGGACTTGAATTTGTGGCAAAAGAGATGGCTAGAGCTTCTCAAGGACTATGACATGAGTATCCTTGATCACCCTGCAAGGCCAATATAGTGGTGGATGCTCTTAGCAGGTTGTCCATGGAGAGTGTGTATCATGTTGAGGATGGGAGGAAGGAGTTAGCAAAGGATATCCACAGGCTTGCTCGTTAGGGGTTCGCCTTATGGATTCAGTGGATGGTGGTGTGATTGTTCAGAATGGGTCGGAACTTTCATTGGTGACCAAGGTCAAGGCTAGGAAAAATGAGGATTCTATCTTGGTAAAGTTGAAGAAAGTGGTCCGAATTCAGATTGTAGAGGTTTTCTCCTAGGGGGAGATGATGTACTCCGATAGCAGCGCTGATTGTGTGTATCAGTTGTAGATGACTTGAGAGAGCGGATGTTGAGCGAGGCTTATGGCTCTTGGTATTCTATCTACCCAGGTGCTACCAAGATGTACTGTGATTTACGGGAAGTCTATTGGTGGAATGACATGAAGAAGGACATTGTGGAGTTTGTGGCTAAGTATCCAAATTGTCAGAAGGTGAAGGTTGAGCATCAGATACCCAGAGATATGCTTTAGGGAATAAGTATTTCCACTTGGAAGTGGGAGGAGATCAATACGTACTTCATTACAAGTTTTTCCCGTACACGCCAATAGTACGACTCCATATGGGTAGTTATAGACAGGGTGACCAAAGCAGCATATTTTTTGTCGGTCAAAACTACTGATTTAGCTAAGGATTATGCTAGATTATACATTCAGGAGTTAGTTCGGTTACATGGAGTTCCTTTGTCCATCATTTCAGATAGGGGTACTTAGTTAATCTCTTAGTTTTGGAGATCATTTCGGAAGGGTCTTGGTACTCAGGTAAAGCTTAGAGCAACTTTTCACCCGCAGACTGATGGTCAGGATAAGTGGAACATTCAGACTCTTGAGGATATGTTGAGAGAATATGTGATTTATTTCAACGGTAGTTAGGATGATCACTTGCCTCTCATTGAGTTTGCTTATAATAACAGTTATCATTTCAACACTCAGATGGCTCCATTTGAGGCTTTTTATAGGTGGAGATGTAGATTGCCTATTGGGTGGTTTGAGGTAGGTTAGGCTATGTTGATAGGACCAGATTCAGTTCATAGGCCATGGAGAAAATTAAGTTTATTAGAGAAAGGCTGAAAACAACTCAGAGTTGTCAGAAATCATATGCAGATGTTAGGCGGAAGGAGCTTGAGTTTGACATTGGTGATTGGAATTTCTAAGGTGTCTTCCATAAAGGGAGTGATGGGGTTCGGTAAGAAAGGGAAGCTTAGTTCCTGATATGTTGGTCCTTATAAGATTCTGAGGCGAGTTGGTAAGGTGGCATATGAGCTGGAGTTAGCATCGGTACATCTAGTTTTTCATGTATTTCTATTTAAGAAGTGCATTGGTGACCCGACCATAGTTGTTCCTGTGGGGAGAATAGGTCTGAAGGATAGACTTACCTATGAGGAGGTTCCGATTGAGATCCTTGATCGTCATGTTCGAAAGTTGCGAAACAAGGAAGTATCTTTTGTGAAAGTGTTGTGGAGAAATCAGCTTGTTGAGGAAGCTATGTGGGAAGCCGAAGCAAATATAATGGATAGATAGCCGCATCTTTTCCATTCTGGCTCACTTCCAGCATGAGGTATCAGTTTCCTCTTTAGTACTGTATTAAGTTGTATGTCAAATTCATGTATCTAAGTTCCTTTCATGTCATTGCATGTATGTATGTTTCATGAATTCCGTTCTATTATGTATTTCAGTTCAGAGTGAGTCACTCTGTCAATGTTCAACTTCAGTTGTTAAATTTTGTGATTGCAGTTCTTTCCCTAGCCTTTCAGTATGCTTATTCCACATTCTATGATGAATGATCCCAATGGGGAGATAATATAACACCCCAAAAAAGTCCATAATATCAAACCCGAGGCTTAGATCAGAGAAAATTGGAAAATCTGCAGTAGGTCACAAAACGAGTCATTCAGTAACTCGTGGTATGACCTAATGAGTCGTTAAGTGACCCTTTAAGTGGTGCCAAGCTTGAGGAAATTTCATTTTTCATATAGTGGTAACGGATGAGACGAAGAGTCATCATGATTCCCCACGAGTCGTTGCGTGACCTGTCAAGTGTGTAGGGGGTGAAGAAAAGGTGACTTTTGCAGTGTTGGCAACATATTGAGGGGACAAGTCATCGTGCCCCTAATGACTTGTCAAGTTGTCCATGGGGTGAGGAAGATCATAAATGGGAATTTCTAGTGGTGGCAACGGGTGAGGACCACGAGTTGTTAGTGGACCCAACGACTCATTAGGTCCTTTATTGGGACTGACAGTGCCCAATTTCCTATCGAATTACTAAGGGTGTTTTCATAATTAAGCTCCTTACTTCCTAATGATATCATTTTAAGACATGAAATGAGTGTTTTAATAGGGTTTAGGCTATTCTAAGCCATTAGGCTCCCATGCAGGCAAGTTATTGAGAACCCTCTTCAAGATAAAGCTAAAAGTCTCTCAATTCTTCCCCAATTCTCTTGGACTTTCAAGACTAGTTTGAGGATCAGTTTACCCAGGTATGTGGGGATATGAATGAGAGTTTCCTTTCACTCTTATGCCCAAACTTCTTCTCAAATTCCATGAATTCAAGTTTAGTCAAGTGTATTGATATCTAGGGTTTTAACCCAATTTTGTGAAATCCTCTATGATATGTTTATGAGTCTAATTTCTTCATGTTCTAAAATATGTTTAAAAGTCTAATAGGCAGATTTTATCACAAATTGATTGTAAATTCATGATTTTAAGATATTAGAAATTATACCCTATTATGAAAGTTTTATCAAAAGTTAAGCTTATAATTCATGATTTCGAGTACGATGAGATATCTAGCATGAACGGTTGTTCATAAATTTTTTCATGTATGAATCTATGATTTTGAATTATGAAGTCTATTCCAAGTATGCATGATTTATGATTTGGGCAAGCCCACACAAGTTAAGTATGTTTTCATGATTTAGTCAAGGCTAATAAGATCAGCTTATCATATGTTTTGGAGTCTAGACTCCCAATGCAACTTATGGTATCTTTTGGAGTCAAAACTCCTAATCTTCAGATCTCAAGTTATGTATGGATTATGATTTCAGCTTCATTAAAAAATGATGTGAGTACTATGTATGTTTTTTGGAGTAGTGTCTAGCACCGAGCAGGCTTGGGGTCCAAAGTGCCCGGTTTCAGAATTACGCGCCAGCGTAGGTATATATTACTTGTTAGGGACCTCTTAAGAGAGTTTTTCCCTGCCCCCAAGGGTCCTCAGCTTGATATCGATATCATGGGAGCACTCTTAGCCCTGACAAGGTTTTGTACGATTTTGCCTACTTGAGTGTGATAGTTGGGGAATCATGTAAGCTCTATTGTGATGGTGTCGGTTATGACAAGTCTCCCATTTTTCCTAATGATTTCAGATATTTATGTTCATTACTGATGATATTATGTTTTACAGTAGGTTTGATCCAATGATTAGTTTATGAGATTTTACTTACGATTTTAGCTATGAAAAGTAATATGATTTCTATTTCTAAATCTTGGTTCACTATGTTCAGTCATGATAATCAGCTTATGACTATGTATGTCTCATATACAGTTTTTCAGCATGCAGTCCCTACTCTTATGATTTAATGATTTATATTTATATGCATGATTTCAGTTAACATCTACTAAGCATTTTTTTACTTACCTTGAATACTCAGTATATTCAAAGTACTGAACTACATACTCTATGCTATATCATTTGATGATATAGGTTCAGGTGATTCGGTTCAGTCTCGCCGATAGCTCGCTCCCATCTTAGATCAGTTTAGCCCTGCCTTGGGTGAGTCCTCATCATCCGAAGACATCTATCAGTTCAGTTTATTTTGTTAGTTTTGTTTCAGTCTTGGAGATAGATGGGGTCTTGTCCCAACATCTTATCAGTTAGTAGAGGCTTTTCAGACATAGACCAGTATGTTCAACTTTGAGTCTTAGCATTGTTATGTCATCATTTGATGTACGTTTATGTTACTCAGACTTCTGCTTATTCATATTTAAGTTATTAGTTTCCGTTTTAATATATATTTTTTTGTTTCTATGTTCATGCCATGGGTCGACTTGGAGCCATTCATGGTTCTAGGTCTCGTGTCTCGATCCGGGGTCCAACCTCGGGTCGTCACAAGCTAAACTCATACTCTAGAGTTTTTTCCATAGTGGATGGTTGATGTTTGACAGACTAATTTTATGTTAGTTTCGATTCTTTAGTTATGATTGTTTATATTTACTGTTTCTAATTGCTTATTTATAAGATTGATCAACTTGTAAGTAAATCTATTGGCTTTCAGTTGAACTTAGGAAAGGAAACCGAAAGGGTTAAAGGTAAATATACAATAGAAATTCAAAAATCCTTGAACCCATTGGTGAGAGGATAGAAGTTGTTGTTGAGGAAAAGGATATACCCTTCAACCTTGTTTAGTTGAAATACAAGTAGGCATAATCATCGTTTCATGTTTCTCCAGCGACTATAGGGATATAGGCGTTAGAGTTTATGAGATAGTTCTTGGATGCTGGGAGAGTGGCAAGGAATGGGATAATAACTTGCAACTAGCAACTGTAGGAAGAATCATTCTAGTGTTACCATATCTTGAAAACTCAACCTAAAACTGAAAAGTGCCATTTCCCTAGAATTTCATCATCATCTAAAGTAAAACCAAATTTGCAACCATCTTTAGTTATTTTAATATCTAAAGTTTTTAGTAGTTAATTTCTCAAACCATTACCCATTCCAACTAATTGATAGAATAGCGAAATAATAAAAAACCTTGAACGATTAAACTGAGAAGTATCTGAGAGATCGATAATTGGGACTTCACCGTCCTATATTACTTAACGACCACGTGCGCTTGGAGCGATATCAAGTTTTTGGCATTGTTCTCAGGGACTTGAATATTGTTTGATCATTTGTAGGTTAGGATTTTATTCCACTATTCTGTATTTTACATTTGTTTCTTTATTTTTGTGAAGTTTACAAGGTTGTATGCTTAGTGTATGCCAAGTACAATAAGCCAAAACTCTTTAGATCCTGAATTTGAGAGAATCTTCTAAAGGTTAATCATGGAGAACAATGAGCAGGCACCGTTCAACAATCAGGCGAGAGTTCAGTGTTGAACTTTGCTAGGCCAAACCTGGAGAACGCTTCTAAAATGATTGTCAAGCCGGCCATCACTGGGAACTTTGAGCAGAAGGAAGGGACCATGCGGTTGGTCCAAAACACTTGATAATATCAGGGCAAGCCGCACAAGGATCCCCACAGGAATCTGATGAGGTTTGTTGAGCTGAGTGAGAATTTCCACTACCAGAACGTGTCAAATGAATATGTTAAACTGACATTGTTTCCGTTCTCACTGATTGTTGAAGCCAAGGAGTGGCTTTAGAATGAGCCAGCAGGTTCCATCACCATATGAGAGGCTCTTTCCAACAAATTATCAACAGGTTTTTCTCTTCAAGGAGAACAAGGAGTTGAGAGGGAAGATCTCTGGGTTTGTGCAGAAAGAGGGTGAAACCTTAGCTCAAGCGTGGGAACATTACAAGGGTTATTTGAGAGATTGTCTACACCACATGCAACCTAAGGGGATAATTGGGAACAACTTTATAGAGGGTCTGAATCCCGATTCAAAGATCTTGCTTGACGCTACCGCACAGGGACAGATCTTGTCCATGAGCTACGATGAAATTGAGGCTCTTTTAAACCTCATGTCAGCAGGGAGTCAGGATTATCAAGACCCAAGTAGAGGATTCACAACAGCTAAGGTGCCAAGGAAGCTTGAGGTAGATGGTGTAGCAGCAATCAGAGCAAATATTAGCCAGCTGGTGAATATGATTAGTAAGCTTGTGACCACACAAGCGGGAAGCCAAGTACAATAGGTACATCAGGTACAGACTCCACCATCATCATGGAAGGCATATGGAGAAGGGCATGCATATTCAGGTTGTCCACTTAATCCAAATATATTTTTTTGTGGGACAACAAGGTTGTGGTGGAGGTTTTGTAGGTAATGGCTATAACCAAGGGTACCAGAATGCAACCAATCCCTCATGGGAAGGGAATCAGAACTTTCGAAGGCCCCAAAATAGTTATCCAAGGCCTTAGAGACAACAACTGAGCAGTTCTCTTGAGGAGACAATGAAATAGTGAATGGTGCAATAGACTTAGATAGTGAATGAGATGTAGAAGTCCATCCATGAGCTTGAGAGGACGATGGGGCAATTGGCCCTGCAACAGACAAACAGATCGAAAAGGGCACTTCAGAGTAACACTGAGAAGAACCCCAAGAAAAATGTGAGCACAATCTCTTTTTGCAGTGGTAAGGAGTTAGGTAAGGTGATCCCCAGAGAAACAAGGTTGATGATGAGCAGGTTGAGAAGTCCAAGAGTGAGGTCGGTGAGTAAAGAAACTCACAACCGAAAGTTGTAGTAGCTAGACCACTGCCCCCATTCCTACAAAGGTTTAAGAAGCAAGAGGACTCAGCCTGCCAGAAGTTTCTTGACTTGTTAAAGCAGGTACATGTTAACATTCCGTTGGAGCTTTTGCAGGAAGTTCCAAAATATGTCAAGTACCTAAAGAACATTGTGGCCAATGAGAGAGGGTTAACAGTGTTTGAAACTGTGGCTCTCACATATGAGTGCAAATTTTAGGTTCAAAGTAAAATTCCTAAAAAGAAGAAGGACCCCGAGACCTTCACCCTTTTAGTAGTGATTGGAGATAAGGAAGTTGGTTCAGACTTATGTGATTTGGGTGCGAGCATTAATCTGATGCCTACATCCCTGTTCAAAACTTTGGGTTAGGTGAACAACATCCTACCACAGTTATTCTGCAGCTTGCAGACTGTTCTCTTGCCTATCCAGATGGAATAATAGAGAATGTCTTGATAAAGGTGGGACCTTTCATCCTTCTGATGGACTTCATAATCCTAGATTACGAAGCAGATGCAATAGTTCTCCTCATTTAGGGGAGAGGACTTTTACCACCGCTGATGCTATCATATAGGTAAAGACGGGTAAGATTTCTATGAGAGTGGATGGTCAGGAGGCAGTTTTCAAAGTTTTTAGAGTAGCAAGGATGCCTCCTCACTATGAGGACTTCACAGTTAAGCTGATAGTAGAACCTGGAGGATGTAACTAGTTCGTTGAGAAGCGTGAGCTGTATGAGAGTCCAGTAGATTGTCAATTTGGTCACCATTTTACTCGGATGAAGGAGTGAAAGTGACCATAGTCGTGCCGCGATGTTAAATCAGGTGCTGCATAGGAGGCAAACCATGAATGTCGTGCCATGACTATAACTAAGGTGCTTGGTGGGAGGCAACCCATCTTTCTAATATTTTTTTCATTTTTCTTTGTTTTGTAGAGACGAATAGAGCTTCGGAGGCAAAAAGAGTTGGAAAAATGAGCTAAAAAAGTTTAAGTCTGGGGTGAGATACCTAGCTTGGGGTGCCAGGTGTTAAACTCTAGAAGAAAAAAATCTGTTAGGTTGGTGCTATGGGTGGCGTGCCGCGCCAGCGCTAGTCCTCGAAGAAATTTTTTTCTAAGTATATGGGACTATGGAGGGGGCGGCACACCAGGGGCATTATTGTCGAAAATATTTTTGGTCAAATGGGTCAATGTTGACCAAAAGACCTTAAAAATACCAAAAATTCATGCCCCACACCTTTATTTATCATCCTTTTCCATCAAAAAAGTTGAAACACAAAAAAGCAAAAATTTTCTCTTCTGTCCTTCACAAAACCCATAACTCCCTCTTCCTTCTTCCTATCCATTGTTGTCTTCTCCAAGGTCTGGTGAAGTTCCTCTCTTCAACTCAAGTTTCATGGCATCAAAGGGAAAATAAGTGGTGCCTGCAAATCTGATAGCGTCCAAGTCCACTCCCCGTGAAGAGAGAGCATAAACAACCATTGGGAAAACAAATATACTTGACGAGTGTCAGGGTCGAATCTCACAGGGAATAGTACTTAGATGACACAAAAGTTTTCTATCAAGTCAAACTAAGAAACATCATTGTATCGAAAATGAGAAAGTAAAAATTTGGGGGTTCAAAAGATTACAATTAAAATGTAAAAACAACTATTGATCAATCAACAAGATAACCAACTTGATTTTAAAAAGTGAGCAAGAGTTAGGGGTATGCTTTTGAATGAGGTATCAATTGGATTGGAACTAACTAGGAAATCGATTTATTACGCATAATTATAAATAATCATGGATGAGGTCGCACCTGATGTTTTTCAACCACTGGGTGCCTTTTGCCTGGGGTTTTCTCAAACCCCAAGGTCCCAAACAATAAATCCATTAGGACTTTGTAAGATTTGCGCTATTTCTAGGCTCAAATCTCTCATAGGTTCATGACCATGAGTTTTAGCTATCCCTAGCCTAACCCCACACAATCAATACCCAATTACCCACTATTGCTTTCTCACCCGTATTCAGTTTTCCTTTTTAAAGAAAAAATAGAATAAGTAATCAATTCCCACATTGGCAACTATACGTAATTTCACTATAAATTGAGATAAAACAATAGATTTATAATAAATGAATAATTAAAAGAATACTCTAGCAATACTCAATCTAATTTAACCATAATACATGCGCACACCCCTAGCAAGGAGATTTAGCTACTCATTGATAAGAAATACAAAATTACATTAATAGTTAAAATCATAACATTCATCATCAAGAGTTAATTTTAAGCTCACAATTATCTTCAATGGAGGTATTTACCTTGAAGAAGAAGAAGAAAAAGTTATTCCCTATTCTCTACTCACAACTCTCTACAATTCTAGAATGGAATATATAGTACTTTCTAGAGAATGTACAGAAATAGGTTTAAAATGATCCTAAAATTTCATGTTGGATGATTTAGCTCTTCCTACAGGCGGTGTCACTTGCGAGTCACTAGGGTTCCATCAGTGTGCATTCGCGAAACGCTGCTGTGTCACAGGTGGAGGGAAGTGATTTTGGGTCTAGCCGGTATTGGCACCGGCAGTTCGCAGGTGCTGACCCACGTTTCGCTAGTGTACTTTCCACTCTTGTCCTGTATGCTTCTGCGTTTCAGCCAGCGTTTCGCTGGCTCAATCCGGTGGAGCACCAGCCCATCCGATAAAGCTTCAGTCCACTTCTTTAATTTCATGCTTTTGTCCAACTTCTTTATTTTTCTCCTTTAATTAAATACCTACATAAACTAAAGAAAAAGAGAATAAAATCCTCTCAAATGACCTGAAATAAGCAAAAGCTCATGTTTAAAAGCCTAATGAGTTAGTAAATTACCAACTCATCATAACCCAAGCTTCAAGAGGCTCAAAAAAGGACCAAAGGGAGCTAGTTTATCAGCAGCCAAGGCTGGCCCTGCTAGACGATTTGGATCTAAGGCGGTAGAGCCTCGTGGACTTACCTGGTTCAACTCATATAAGGAGGCTAAGTATTCTACTGAAAGTTGGATTGATGAGGGCCGCCTGGCGCTTGAGTTCCCGACCATCCGGGACAAGCTCCGTGAGTTGGGAGTTGGATACATCTTTGCTGAGAAGGAGGAGCACTGTTCGGCTGTCTGGATGACTACACGCAAGTGCACGTGGTCGAACAAGTAGTAAGTGGCTAAAGTAAGCCAAGTATCGATCCCACAGGGACTGGACTACG
>JACEIK010004648.1:91864-104985 GCA_018107945.1 Datura stramonium | reverse complement strand
GCATAGGAGGCAACCCATAGAGGTGTTTTGGTGAAGTCTAAGTAGCCAAAACACCCACGTCGTGTCGCGATGTTAAATCAAGCGCTTCTTGGGAGGCAACCCAAGTTGTAAATGTAAGAAGAAGTTAGTTTTAACGTTTGTTGATGGGTGCAGGTGAATAAGATGGAAAATCTGAAGTTGGAATCAAAAATTGAAACTTCAGTTCTGGTGTAGAAAAATCACAGAACGTGCCGTCATCTAACTTGAAGACTCGTTCAGCCAATTCGTGAAGAGAACTGTAGAAAACAGGGGAGCAACGGGTGACTTCATGAGTTGTTTCTCCAAGGAACGAATCGTTTTCCCCTGTCAGGTACACTGGATCTAAAACTGAATTAAAAGAATAAGGGTGATAACGGCTCACTCAATGAATAGTTGGGAGACCAAACAAGTTATTAAGTGACCCGTCGGGAAGCTACATAGGTCCAAGGACCATGACTCAGGCAACGACTTGTTGGGTGACACCACGAGTTGTTACTTGACTCGTTAGGTCTCAGGTAAGTAACCTAACCCGACCCACGACTGAAATTGGGAAAATTTTAAATTAAAATTAACAGCACCCGTTTTACACACTCCCCAGAAACAAAACTTCAAATTTCCCTCTTCTATACTTCTTCTTCTTCACTCCAAACTCATCGACAAGTTTTTCACCATTGCATGCCCAATCACTTAAGTGCACAACTGATTGCAAACTCCATCTCTAATCAAGAATATTGTGAGTACTCTTTCCCCATTTAAATTCGGAATATCACTGCAACTAATCAAGAAATTTCAAAGATCCATGTATGAATGAGCTTGAATTTAGTTCGATTAATATGGTGTTTATATATGCCTCGTGATGTAAATAAACCCTAGGAAGAGTTAAACAATGATTTTCGATCGTATATTCACTTGGGTTGATTTTAGATTGAGTTTTATGTTTGTGGGATTGAAACCGGAGAGAAGAGGAAGATGAACAGGAACTCTTAAGAACGAGCCACATCACGAGTCATTGGATCACCAAATGACTCATTATGTAGCTTCTCCTGAGTGGAAAATTAAACTAATGAGGCAGTGTACCTAACAACTGACCTAACGACTCATGGGACCAGTCGTCAAGTACACTGGACCAACTTGAAGAAAGGCCAGTCTGAGATGACGAGTTACCACTGGCAACGACTCGTTTAGTCACCCGTCAGGACCACTGGGCACCAACCCAAAAATAATTTTTGTTTCATCTCATCTTGTACACTAACATTGTTTCCACAAGTACAATGGCTCCCAGAGGTACGCCAAAGAAGGGTCCAACAAAGAAGCAAGCACCTGAGCACAGTCAACCCTCATACAGTAGACTGCGTGATGATCCATCATCCTCTGAAGAGTCGAGTGGCTCTGAGGAGGAATATAAAGTAGCGGAGGAGCAGTTAGTGAGGAGATCTACCAGGGCTAGGGCTCAACAAAGTTCAAATCCGACAGCCCTGGTTGATACTCCCACTCCACTTGCAAGAGATCCGCCCAGCCGCACTAATGATACTGATAGGGCTGCTGCTGCACTTGTTCCTGAGGCTCCCACAACTGGGCAAAACACTGAAAGAGTTGATGAATCGCATGCCTAGTGAGGGAATTCTGATAATGAGCTGACGGAGACCTCAGACACATCAAATGAGCAACCGAGAAATGTACGGAGATGGTGTGTCCATGGCATGTGGGCTTTATACAATTGAGATATTGCGCCCAATGAAAAACACAATTCGAAGAGGAGCATATATGAGGAGCCAAGGCTGGTAACCACAGGGCTTAAAGATTTGCCAAAGCTACAGGCATTGTTTGATAAATCCAAGTTTGGGTGGTTGACTGAGCCTTCAGGCAGCTACAACCTATGTTTCGTTCGAGAGTTCTATGCAGTATATGCAGCCACCTTGCAGCGGTTGGCATTAAGGGGCCAGGATTGGAAAAAGAGGCCTGCATTGACTTAGGTGCTAGTGAGAGAGACCCCAGTTGACATTTCTGAGCGGACGATCTCCAGAATGCTGTAAGGGCCGGATTATCAGGCTCCGTTGAACACAGCAGAATTTGATTACAGGCTATCTGAGCTGAAAAAGGTCAAAACAAAGAAGTTGAATATCCAGGAGCGCATTCAGCAATACACTTGGTTGTCCAGCATTATTACTACGCGAGGTCCACTGGTAGAATTGCTGCATGGTACAGAGTCGCAGATAAAGAAGGCCACATT
This sequence comes from Datura stramonium, assembly GCA_018107945.1. Lineage (NCBI taxonomy): Eukaryota > Viridiplantae > Streptophyta > Magnoliopsida > Solanales > Solanaceae > Datura > Datura stramonium. Next base: position 102,737 of record JACEIK010004648.1, on the reverse strand, counting down.
GAATTTTCAGGCAAATTTTTGGTGGTCACTGGTGCGGCACAGGCTGGTACCAACCAGCAATGACAATATACTTTCATCTGACAGAGCACCTTTGGTAGCTAGTATAATGGAGGGGTATGCCATCAACTTCCTGCGGTATGTTGCAGAGGAGATTCGAGAGCGGGCAATCAATGATGGCACCACCATTCCATTTCAATGTTTGATTGATAGACTCTGTCAAGAGTTAAAGGTACCGCTATTGCCATTAGTGGACTAGAGAGTGGTGGTCCAGAAGATTACCGATATTGGGTTGATTCGAGATGATACAAACCCGGTATCAAGGGTGAGGACTCAGGAAGCTGCATCCGCGGGAGAGACAATATTAGCAGAGGCATTTGGCAGTGGTATGCGACTGATGCAGCACAGTTCACTGAATTGGCAGCTGTGCCTATGGAGGGCAGATGAGACAGGTAGCCAGGATGAGGCTACAGATGCAGTGGATACCTCCACACCTGCCGATGTTCCTGAGTCTTCATCTACTGCAGCAGCCCCGAGACCACTAGTTGCGCCTCCACGAGCCACCAAAGTTGGCCTAGTCACGGTCTCACAGGAATTTTCGGTTGATATGGCTAGGAGGCTAGCTAAGTCCTAGAAGCAGCAAGCACACATAGCTCTACAGGTCAAAGTCTTAATGGAGAAGGTTAAGCTGTGGGTGTCAAAGGAGTTGGAGACACTGTCCAGTTTAGTGCATGGGCGACTGGATGCTTTTGAGAGGAGGATAGATGAGCGCCTTGCACAGTTACAGGCGTTGGAGTTATCCTGATGGTACTTAGAGCTTGGAGCGTTACGATCCGAGGTGTGGGACTTGGCCGCACGACAGGTAGCCGCAGTACCTCCAACGGTACTCCCCGTGATAGATGATGAATTTGAAGAGGAATTGCCACCTATTTTTGATTTCATCATGGAGGAGCCGGTGGCACATGACAAAAGGAAGAGGCCTTCTGAGGAGGCAAGCGTTGATGATGATGCTTCTCTGCTCCTTCAGCAAAAACGGGAGCACAGTGAGATGGAGAGAGTGTTGCACGAATCAAGAGAGGAGGCTCAACAGAGCCGAGACTGAGGCAGCGAGAGTTCGTGGAGGAGGCACGAGCTCTGTAGGATCTAAGCATGCACCGATTCAAGCCGGTAAATTTTGAGATGACATTAGAGGCGTATCTACACCCTCCACCGACGAGGTAGCTAACAACTAGGTCGCACAAGTATGTTCCCTATTTCCTTAGTTTTTGTTTGGTATATATATGCATCGAGGATGATGCATGCTTTCTTGATGAGGGTGGGGAGGGATACCTGTGCATTCTATTTTCCTGAACATAACCCGAGGGTTTTTCTTGCCAGATATCTTTTCCCGCGGGTGTTCCATATCTAGTAGAACCGACATGTTTAGGATTTTATTTTTTGTTTCTTGTGTTAGTTGGAAGAAAGTAGGAAAACTAAAAGCAGTTAAGAGTTGAAATTATTGAAAATAACTGTTGTTGATAATTTGATACCCCTATGAAAATTTTGTATATGTGTATGTGAAAAATGACATGTATGACCTTTGTGAATCTTTGCATTGCATTGAAACTGTAAACTTGTTTATCATTATATGGTTGTACCTGAACTAGCGATTGATAGAAGCGATGATGTTGACATGTGCTATGTGTAAAGTGAGGTTTAATAGTTGAATTTGGTTGCGTGTGTCAATCTAGAACTTGCCTGGTTAGTCTACCTAGATAGAGGATAGGAAACTAGGAAAGGATCATAGGCCGTTTTTGATTTATAAGCCTACTTTAGCCTAAAAGACCTACCAAGAGTGAATAAAAATCCCTTGATTCAAATGTTTTAGCTTAAATTGTCCTTTCTTTTCGTTTACACCAATTCACCTGCCTGATTTTATTATGAATGAACCTGTTTTGGCCCTGGTCCCTCCTTGGACATTGTGAACCTCAACTTAGGCGAATCGCCTAAGTTGGGGGTGGCTATTATATGGGTGATTAAGAAGAGTCGGGTGGAAAGAAAGTTGGGTAATGAAAAAGAAAAAGAGTTGGTGCAGTATGCATGATGAAAAGAAAAATAAAAAATTGTTGTCAAAAAGCAAGAAAAGAAAAGAAAAATAATGTGTGACATCAACGAGTGTTGAATAAAAAGAAACCGCCTCCGTAGTTGCTAAAGCAAAGAAAAGATAAAGTAGAAAAGAGAAAAAGGGAGAAAATAGGAAAAAAGGTGAAAAATGGAGTCAAGAGGCGTAGTGACAAGGAGGGTTGAGCTACTAATTTCATAAGTACCATACCCAAGCCCGAGCCTACGTTACAAGCTTAGAAACTCCTATAGTGATCCTAGCTACTTGTCTGAAAACCAAGGTATTGAAAGTAAAGGCAAGCGTATGGTATTGTATGCACGCAGTTCGAATTTCTTTGTGAGAGTGAGTGAATCTTACCTAGTCCCAAGAGGAATTTATTGACATAATCATATACATATGTGTGAGTATGGGACTTCTTTGAGGTTAGAGCATTTGGTCAACAAAATCGTCTGCAAATTCTCTAGGCAGTGTTATAGATTTATGTACGTGGTTGCAGGTGACACTATTTTGCCATGTTTTGATTCCTCTGTATTATGGTTGGAAATTTTGCATATACATAGTGTTTTGAGTTGATATGATGAGGGAGGGTTAGAAAATTTGATTTTGATATGAAATTGTGACTGCTGTAAGTTTCCTAGAGTTCTTCCAATTGAAGCGTCGAAGTAGTTTAGTTTATTTTGTTTTATTTTGTTTATGCCTAAGGACATGCAAAAGTTCTAAGTTGAGGGTGTTGATGTGCCGTGATTTTATGGCACTTTTGATGCTTAAAACCAAGAAATTATGCATATTTCAGGTATGTTTATACGGGTATGATGTGTTTTGTGCTTAATGTGCAGGAAAATAGGTTTAGAAGTGAATTTGGTCAAATTAATGCTAAAAATAACTGAAAGGTGACTTCTAGACACTTAATGAGTCGTTGGAAGGAGGCACAACCCATTGCTTAAGGCATGGGAAAAAGATGGAGTTTGGAAGATACAGAACAGTGCACTTGACGAGTTGGAGGAACGACTCGTTACAGCTGGTAACGAGTCGTGAGGTCAATCGTTGGGAATCGAAGAGAAAATTTCAACAAAGTGGCCAATGAAGATGACGACAGATATAACGAGTCGTCATGAGATGAAATGACTCATTGGCAGGCCACTGGAACCATCCTTGAAGTACACTGGAGTTTTGAAGGAGTCAGTCCACGAGGGACCTAACGACTTGTGTTCAGGCACGACAAGGTAGGTGATCCATTGCCACAACTGGGTGCGATGCTGAGGATGACTAATGTAAGCAAGGAATGACTCGTTAGAAGGCCAAATGACCCGTCACCTAGCCCGTTGCCACTGCCGACTTGGTTTCCATTTTTATTTAGGAAAATGATTTCTTAGAATTATAAATACCCAATTTAGGTTTATTTTTAGTAGATGATTCTGGAAGGATTTTTAGGCGATTTTTAGACAAATTTCTTGACAATTAGAGAATGATTTTTGAGAGGATTTTCATACAATTGTTCTTGATTCAAGAAACGAAAGCAACATTGGAGTTTTATTCAATCTACGTGATTTTTATTCTACGATAATTTGTAAGTTGCAATTATGATTCCTTCAATATTTTGTGATTGAGATAATACAAGTATGAGTAGCTAAACCCATAAACTAGGTTTGTGAGTACCAAGTTGAATTAATGCACATAGGTAAAAATACTTAGTGATTCTTGAACGTGGTTTTATGCATGTATTATTTTTCCTTCGTTTTGATTGATTCTTGATGGTTGCAAATGTTAGGACTTGCCTTATTCTTACTTATCGGACCAAGGAGGTAAAGAATGGGAAAAGGTATTAACAACGGAGATTTGAGGCTATCAACCCTCATCTAGTAGCTTGAACTTCTCGGGGGATAGCTAATCTGATATTAAGGGTAAGGGTCAACTAAAGTACACCTGTATACGGTTCAAGTTGCATGGTGAAAATCATATAGATTAGGGACCAACCATTTAGGTGAACCTAACTTACCAATATTGCATGTTGAACACCAGAATAGATCACTAGTGTGTAAGCCTTGTGGTTATGAATTCTTGGGGAACACAATCCTAGTCAAATCGTTAATTGAATACAAACCAAATTTAATTTCAACTTTCAGTAATTTTACTTTGTTTATTATTCTATATTTTCCTCCTTTGGAAATAAGTAAATCAATAGTAATAGTTATTCGCATTAACTTAAGTTCTTACCATATTCCCTGTGGGATCGACCTCAACCTTTGTTGGGCTCTATATTTGACAATCAACCACTTATATCTCAATTGCAAGGTGTAATTTGAGCGACATCACTCCTTTACATTTTCATTCCTCCTTAGGACTTTAACAGAGGCTACATCTTTAGTTCTCAACCTACGAACCTGCCGATCTAATATAACTATTGAAGTCTCTCCGCAGGACGACGCTTCTGTACCTTGAGCATCCCCGATTAGGTCAATCTGAGAAAAGGTCTTCTATGCTCTTGCGTAACATTTATAAACAAATCTTTGCCTCTAAGAAAACTCTAAACCATAGGCCACTTGGCTGATCTTTCGAGGGGTCTGGTATAGCTTTGTGAATCTAGGGTTGGGCTTGCCCCTCTCGCCAAATCTCACAACGCCCTTCTTTGGGGAAATTTTTTAGTAATACCCAATCATTGCTTCAATCTCTAACTCCATACGCGGTATCTTGGAATAGGACTTCTGACGACCCTAGACTATTAGCAAATACTCTCCAATGAGTTTAACTTTTTTTCCTTCTGACTGATGTGTTATGTCAGGTTCAATTAACCCTGAGTTATCTACTTCAGGCCATCATATAGGGGATCTACATTTCCACCTGCAATATATCTCCGAGCACCTAAATCATGTGCTCTGCTTGGCCCTTTTCCTGGGGACGGGAAGTTGTACTCAAATTAACTTACGTCCCAATTTGTTCTGACCTTTTTTTCCAAAACCTAGCTGTGAGTTATGCCCCAGACTGTAATAGACATGGGGACATTATATAGCCGGACTATCTCTTTAGTATTTAACTCAGCGTAATCTTTAACTGAAACGTGATTCTGACCGGAAAGAAATGAGTTGATCTCATTAGCCTTTCAATGATGACTCAAATAGGGAAAAATTTACACCTAGTACGAGGTAACCCTGTAGCTATATTCATACCGACTACTTTCCACTTTTATGCAGGCACGACTATCTCCTGGATTAGCCTACCTGGTTTCTGATGTCCAGCCTCTCCTTGCTGGTCATTGGGATTCTGTGCTACACTCAATAGTACCTTTCTTCTTCCCATGCCCCCGCTAGATCCATCTTATAACCCAATGTGTTTTCGTCAAACCCGGGTGGAGGAAATAACGAACATGGTGTACCTTTGCTACAGTATACTAATAAAGCTCTGCCACATTTGGAACATAGAGTCGACCTCTAGGTCTACAAATTCCGCCCCCTATTATATTGAAGGCTAATAGCTCCTTCTACTGGGTCCTTTCTCTAGGCTGTACGAGGCTAGGGTCTCCATACCGTCACTCCTTCGCCTCCACAACTAGTGGTGATATTGTAGTATTCTAGGTTACAATCTCACTATCCTCTAACTGTCAGCCTGATGCTTATTTCTCTACATTCAACGATGACTCCAAACTTTATCAACCCGCTATCGCCTAGAGGTGGTTTTATCCTTCTCCAAGACTCGATGTTCATGTCTTGCCCCTTACTTCTATAAGCTGAAATCCGGGGTTCGTGCCCCATGCACCGTACTAGCAAGGATACTACTGGCCAAGTCTCTTAAACTTTATCATCCTAACCCGCACTCGGGTCGGTTCCCATCATATAATCTCTCTGCCCCTCAACATAATAGCCTGGGGGTCGTAGGCTTTATTCTCCAGGTAATTCCCTACCGTTATCAACACACTGTGGTGGCATTACCCTATTTCTGACCTGAACTTTACTATTGTTGGGAGTCTATTACTTACAGACTCTCACATGTACTCGGTTACTCCTAGCAGCCTTACCTGGCATCCTGATCTTTACTGTAGTGAAGGTCTAAGTGACTTATTTAAGTACTAGGGGTCTTAACCTCTTTTTCTAACACCCCTAGGAGTCAATGGGTTTAGCCCTCCTTTACTATTTACTCTTGGTAACATGGCGTCAATACTCACACTCTATATTATATTGAGAAAGGCTGGGAGGCGGGAATTAGCCATATCGTACTATAGTACGGCTGAATTATGAAACTTAACAAACTCTAAAGGGCTGGAGGTGAAAGTCTGGTAATTTCACAAACTCTTACACCTTTTAGGTGATCCACAGTAACTGTTGTCCCTGTCTATTACTGAATACCTACTAAGTAAGCCATCGTATATGCTATGCTCCTAATATCCTAATCCGAGGGTGTAGGAAAAGCTGGGAGCAGTATTGGGAGCATCTGAGCATGTATCATGAAATAATAAAGCATAGAGTATGCGGTCAGTACTTGCAATGTACTGAGTATGCAAGGTATGTAAAACAGGCCAAGTAAGTATAAGCTAAAAACATGCATAACATAAATCATATCATTATATGATTCTGAGAGTAAGGGCTACATGCTGACATCTGAAAACATGATTAGACATAAATTGAATTACATAACTGAATCGAATGGCCCAAGCTGAAACTAATATTCATAAGTAAAACTGATAAACTGATCATTGGGTCAAACTTACTGAAAACATCATATCATAATTGGTGAACATGCATAACTGAAATCATGAGGAGCAATGGGAGACTTGCCATATAACTGACACTATCACGACAAAGCTTACGTGATTCCAACTATTACACTCAAGTGGGCAGAGTCGTCCAAAGCCTTTCCAGAGCTAAGGGCGCTACCATGATATTGATAAAAAGATGAAGGCCCATTCGGGGCAGGGGAAACTCACAAGGGAGGTGCCAAAGTAACTGATAATCCTACGTTGACATGTAGTTCTGAGACTCGGGGTTTTCCTGAACCCCTAGCCTACTCGGTTCTAGACACTGCTCCCAAAATATGCAAATGCTCTCCATTGTTTCTCAACGAAGCTGATAATGTAATAACATGCATAGTCTAAAATCTGAATATGGGGAGCCTTGGCTCAAAACATACTACAAGATGAAAGTGGGTGTATCGACTCCAAAATCATGTGGTAAAATAATGTTATAAAGTTGGACTGAACACGAAAACATACTTAATTCATGTGAGCTGCCCAAAACTTTAACATACTTTAAGTAGACTTGATAGTAAAATTCATGGATTCATACATGGGTAAATCATGAACATTCTTTCATGCTAGATATCTCATCATACTTGAAAACATAGATCATAAACTTGACTTTTCATGAAACTTGCATAATTAGGCAAAATTCATATAAAATTTGAAATCATGAATTTATAATCAATTTGCACATAAAAACTGCCCATGAATCTTAAAACATCATTTGGAACATGAAGGGGATTGACCAATGATTAAACATAGAGAATTTCATAAATTTGGTTAAGACCCCATAAAATCACACACTTGAATTCAACAACTTGAGATGGGATTTGGGAATAAGATTGAAGGGAAACTCTTATTCATGAACCTACATACCTGGATAATCTGATTCTACACCCTTCCTTGAAAGTCCAATAGATTTAGGGAAGAACTTGAAGAATTCTAGACTTGATCTCCTTTGGGATCCTCTAAACTTGCATGCATGGGGAGGGAAAGGTTAGAATAGGCTAAACCCTTTTAAAATCCTCCTAATTGAGCTTAAAATGACATAGTTTAGGGCTTAGGATCTTAGGAATTATGAAAATTCCCTTATTAAATTCGCATAAAACTGTTCACTGATCGAAGTAACGACCCACACCACAATTTGTACCTTAATACCACGACTTGTGGGTTCCTTCTGTTGTTGCCACTATATCATCCCTGAGGTTCTGCAGTTTTCCACGGGTCACACAACGACTCATACCACCATCCCACGAGTCGTTGGACCCATCTGTTACCACATTTGGGAAAGTTTCCTGCTCCTTCCCACGGGTGTGAGTAATGACTCGTTGTTCTTTACAACGGGTCATACCTTGACCCTTACCTTCCAACTCTGTCACCCTAGATCCAACCAATGAGTCCTTACCATGATCCGTGTATCCTCACAATGAATCGTGTCACGACTCATACCTTCTATCCTAATAGTCCAGAACCAAGCGACGACTCCAATCGATGAACCGTTACTAGGACCCATAGGTCGTTACTGGACTCATTGCTACTAACCTTTCTTCAACATAATGCTAATCAAGAGCGACCTTATGACTCATTACTTATCCCCACAACTCGTACCACAAGTCATTCTGAGGTGATTCTTCCCACTTTGTCGCTGATCAAACTCCAAATCTCAAGTCTAGTATTAGGCACATCTGGGGTATTAAAGTATCTCCCCCTTGGGAACATTCATCTTTGAATGTAGACTAAGCATACTAAATAGCTAGGGAAGGAATTGGAATCCCAAATACTGAACATCTGAAGCTGAAAACTGACGGAGTGATTGACTCCGGACTGATATACATGACTGAACTGAATTCATGGACCACATATACATACTCTGACTGAAAGAAACTAAGAGACATGGAATAGACATGAAACTGAATAGAGTATTAAGGATAAGATTTATACCTCAAGCTGAATGGAAACTAGAAAGGAATTTCTAGCCATCATATCTGCTTCGGCTTCCCACATAGCTCCCTCAACAAGCTGATTTCTCCTTAGAACCTTTACTAAAGCTACTTCTTTGTTCCTCAATTTCCGAACCTGACAATCAAGGATTCCAACCGGAACCTCTTCATAGCTAAGTCTATCCTTTACACCAATTCTCTCTACCGGAACAACCAATGCAGGATCACCAATGCACTTTTTCAAGAGCGATACATGAAAAATGGGTGTACTGAAGCTAACTCTGCGAGCAACTCCAACTCATAGGCCACCTTGTCAACACGCCTCACAATCCTGTATGGGCCAATATATCATGGACTAAGCTTCCCTTTCTTTCTGAACCTGATGACCCCTTTACTGGGAGACACTTTCAGAAACACCCAATCATCAGCTTCAAATTTGAGTTCTCTCCTCTTCACGTCTGCATAGGACTTTTGATGACTCTGGGCTATTTTCAGCCTTTCCCTTATAAGTTGAACTTTCTCCATAGCCTCATGAACTGAATATGGCCCCATCAATGTAGCCTCACCTAACTTACACCAACCAATAAACGATCTAAATCTCCACCCATAAAGAGCCTCAAATGGAGCCATCTAAATGCTGGAGTGGTAGTTGTTGTTGTACACAACTCGATAAGAGGAAAATGATCATTCCAACTACCTTTGTAGTCAATCACACATGCTCTCAACATATCCTCAAGAGTCTGAATGGTCCGTTCGACTTGACCATCCTTCTGCGGGTGAAAAGTTATGTTAAGCTTGACCTGAGTACCAAGTCCCTTCTGAAACGACTTCCAAGATTATGAAGTGATCTGAGTACCTCTATTTGATATGATAGACAAGGGAATTAAATGAAATAGCACTAACTCCTGAATATACAACTTAGCATATTCCTCAACTAAATCACTGGTCTTGACTGGTAAGGAATGAGCTGCTTTTGTCAACCTATCCATAACCACCCAAATAGAGTCATACTGTTGACGTGTACGAGGCAACTCTGTGATGAAGTCCATATTGATCTCTTACCACTTCCAAGTGGGAATACTGATGTCTTGTAGCGCACCTCCTATTCTTTGATGCTGCACTTTCACTTGTTGATAGTTACGACACATAACCACAAACTCCACTATGTCCTTCTTCAAGTCATTTCACCAATAGACTTCCCGTAGGTCATGATACATCTTGGTGGTAACTGGATGTATAGAATATTGAAAACCATGAGCCTCATACAACATCCTTTCTCTCAATTCATCAACACTCGGAACACACAAACGACCCTAGTAACGAAGTACACCATCTCCCCTTGGGGAGAAGACCTCTACCTTCCGATTCTAACTGCTACCTTCAACTTTACCAAGATAGGATCCTTATCTTGTCTAGCCTTGACCTCGGTCACCAAATAAGATTCTGAGCCATTATGAACAACGAAACTACCATTCATTGTATCAACAAGGCAAACCCCTAATCGAGCGAGCCTATGGACATCCTTCACTAACTCTTTCCTTCCATCTTCCACATGAGAGATACTCTCCATGGTTAGCCTGCTAAGAGCATCCGCCACTACATTGTCCTTGCCCGAATGATAAAGGACATTTATGTCATAGTCTTTGAGGAGCTCTAACCACCTCCTTTGTCGCAAACTCAGGTCCTTCTGAGTAAACATATACTGAAGAATCTTGTGGTTCGTAAACATATCCATATGGACCCTGTACAAATAGTGTCTCCAAATCTTCAATGCAAACACTACCGCTGCAAACTCTAGGTCATGGATCGGGTAATTCCTCTCATGAGTCTTAAGCTGTCTAGAGGCATACGCAATGAACTTTCTGTTTGGTATGTTTTGAAACTACACATAAGTGCACGTGGTCGAACAAGTAGTAAAATTGATAAAGTAAGCCAAGTATCGATCCCACAAGGACTGAACTAAGGTAATAATCAACTTAAGTGTTAATGAATGATAACTTTAAAAATGCAGACAACAATTTAAATAAGATTTTGAGAGTATAGTTTCCTAATTTATACTAATCTAAGACAAAATTATAAAGTGAGTCTGAAAAATAGTAATGAGCATGC
>JACEIK010004648.1:8139-21067 GCA_018107945.1 Datura stramonium | reverse complement strand
ATATGTAATTTAAAATAATTTCGCAATATTATGATAATTAATTACTTTATAAATATAAATACAAGTCGAATATCTGCGTAAAAAAGGTAAATAAAAAATATATATGTAAGCAGCATATACGGGGCGTAGGGAGGTCAAAATTGGGTGTCAACACCCCATTCCAACCTAGTCACTTATAAAATTCCTCACTCTCTCCACTATATTCTCACTATACTCACATTTTTCCTCTCTGCTAAACAAGTTTCAAGAGTTGCCATTGTTGAGCATTTCCAAGCTTCCACAGTGAGCCTTTGCTAAACTCTCTCCCACAAGTGTTTATGTTTCTTGGACTCTCTTATATTCTCTTCAATGGTACTTTGGTGGCATATCCATGTAGCACTGACATACATTCCCCTTCCTCTTACTGCCATTCTTTCCCCAATCAGTTTCATGCTTGATGTTATATAAAGTTTGTGGGATGATAGAAGTTTATTTCTGAAATGGGTATGAGAATTTTGTGATTGTTGTGTATTCGTAAATGGGGTGAAACCTTAGTAACCCAAATGTACTAAAAAGTCATGCGTTGCCCTATGATAGATTGGGTGACGCCAATCTTAAAGATAATTCATCATTTTAGTCCTTTTTTAATGTGTAGAGTCGATATTTTGGTATGATGTGAGTAAGTGTGTGTGAAATGGTGCCATTAAAACCCATAGGAATGCTTTGGGGACAACGACTATCTGCTATTCACCGGTCGAGTCCGGCGAAACACCGATGGAATGTTGTTTCGATCTATTGGTGGCTTCAGGCCACTGATTTGATCCCACATTACATCGGCAGTTCGCGGAGCGGGACTAACGACTCACTATTTTGTCATCGGTGGAAGGCCTGCTGCCTCAATTTACTATTTTTCATTGGCGGGTTAGCGACGGACTGCGGATACACCCTGTGGCTCACCGGTGCTGCTAATTGTTTGAAAGATAATTTTGCATCTTTGCTTCTCATTTCAATTTTAAAGTAATGTTAGTTATTTCATTTCAACGCATTGTGGCTACCACTAACATCATGCTTGCAGAAAAATATCTTCATCCAAGAACACCTAAAAAGGCAAGGCCCTAGCCTTCTCAACCACCAAAGGCAAAGGCAAAGCCAAGGCCTCCTCAACACACGCCAACTCTAGGGAGGACATCATATTCTGTGTGCCCGACATGAAAGGGCACTATGCCATATGCTAGGGCCGGTCAATAGGTGGAAAAGAGGTTTGATTTGGCGGGACTGCACGGTGACCTTCCCAACATCACCTCTCAGTTCATGGACAGACAATGGCATGCTTTCGCCAATCCTTTCCTAGACTACTATCCCAGCTTGGTGCTGGAGTTCTATGCTTCCTACCAGGCTAGGCAGGATAGTATGAAACATAGAGGCAAAATAGATGAAGTTCCCTGCCAACCATCAGCCATGGTATGAGGGGTGGAGGTGGACATAACTTCGGCTGCAATTAACTATCTGTTCTTGGAAGATGAAGTCGACACTGGCTCAGAGTATATGGACAGGATTGCGGGCATGAAAAATTAGTGATCTTGGATAGCCCCTATCATTGCGGTTGACACTCCTCTATGGGCTTCAATTGGTGGAGAAATTTCTCTCCATGATCTGAAGTTCGAGGACAAATTATGGTTGGATTTCATCTGTGGCCGCATCATTCCCTCTAAAAATGAACAACTGGTCAGCTTAGAGATGGTGATTCTCATAGACTGCATTGTTTAGAGTCCCCATTAACTTTGGGGAGATTTTGGCCCAGCAAATTAAGCGAAAGGCAAGACAGGCCAGCACCTCCATGCCGTATGTTGTCCTTATTTCTCAGTTGTATTTGCAAGAGGGAGTGCCATTATTCCCTGATAAGACCCCTGTGCGTGCCTCAGGAGTGATCACCTTAGACAAGAAAAGTGATGTCGAGGCACCTGCAGTTAAGAGGAAGTGAATGCAAGCTTTTGGGTTGGTAGAGGAATCACTATCCCATGGTTTGGAGCAGTCGCCACATGCCCCAGATTTTAACGTGTCTCACCAAGAAGCTACGAGCCAAACCTCCGGTGACACACCTCTTAGGGGAGCATCACCCCCTCCAACATCCTCCCAACCAAAATGACCAACTCTCATGAGAGCCAACTCCAAAAGTTGGCTAAGAGCCTCCCTATATTCATTGCTCAAGCAGTCAAGTGGGAGCTAAAATCAACGTATGAGAGCCTTACAACTTTGTGCAAATGGGTGGATGCAATGGAGGGGGCTATCACCTCTCTCCGAACTGAGGTGAGGGAGTGAAAAAATCGGGCACATATGGAAGTGCCTGACATGACTGCTCTTGATGCTGCAATGGCTGCTCCTTCCACAGTTCGAAGCCCTATTGATGATCCGTTTGAGGGATTGGGAGATGACACTGAGGATCTAGGAGAGGCTGGCTTTGATGGCACCATAGGAGTAGGTGCAGCTGCTGATGATGAGGAGGAGGAGTGACCCACTCAAGGAGTCTCTTGCCCCCCCCCCTTTTATTTTGCATGCATACATTGGGGACAATGTATTCTATCAGTTGGGGGTGGGATGAGTATTTGTTAGGGGGTCACTTGTTTTTTTATTTTGAGATGATTTGATGCAACCCTTATCGGGCTTTTGTTTTTGTATTATTATTTGTTGTGAGCCTTTGTCGGGCTCATTTTTAGTCTTGTTGATGATTGCCCTTACCGGGCTTGTGATGTTGATAAAAATGAATGACGTGGATGAGTTCTTGGATGTTAGTGTGTTAATGATGCAAATGGAGTCTTTGTTTTGAATTGTTTATTTCTTTATGACCCAAATCATTTGTTTGTTCTCCTATGTAAATAGTAGAATAGTAATCAAACTCCAAGGATTTTTTTCATACCATGGTCTTTCCCGAGGAGCATTTATCTTTTTCTTTCTTTTTATTATCAAACCAGGTTGGCACTTCCCGATGATAGATTGTGAGGCGACTTTCTTAATGGAAAATGCCATGTCGTTTTTGCATCTTGTGTGGAGCCGTTAAGAGGTACCACCAAAAAAACTTTTGAAATGGAATTTTGAAATGGGGCATGAAAATGAGAAAGGATGAATGGGCGTTTGAAATGAGAATGTAGCACTCTTTGTCATACTTTGTAGATTCCTCGTTTGACTTATGAATTTGCATGTTCTAACATCGTAAATCTAGATATTGTGTGGATAATGACTTTTGTGGACTCTTTAGGAGTGATGCCTTGTGTGGTAAGGATTTTTGTGAATCGCATGCATAGATTCTTGTCTATAACTTGCACCAAGTGTTACTCAAGGCGAAATCCTAGATGTAGCTACACTTAGAACATGATCTTAGGCTCTCTTTTTTAAGTCACTTCAACCAAAATGACATTCTTTACCATTAATCTTTGATAGCCAACGTTTGATCATTAGACCCTTTCTTGGAAACCACATTACAAGACTAATGACCATTTCTTTAATCCTTCTCTTTGGCACCCATCCTCCCTAATTACTACTAATGAAATAATGAAATATGGGGGCTTCAAATCCTAGAAAGAGGGAGAGATAAGGAAAATAATTTGACATAAAGCAAAAGCCTAAGTTTGAGGGTTTTGCAAGAGTGGGGGGAAAATGAGTAGCCTAAAAATTGAGGTAGTACCAAAAATTGTGATGAGATGAGTGAACCAATGAGTTGAGAGACGTTGAATCATCAAAAGAGGAAGAATTGTTTATAGGTGTTATCTTTTGCATAGAGAAGGCTAGTGTGAAATTCATAAATATTATAAGGGTGGCTTGTGTTACTACAAAAAGATGAAGATGATGAACAAGGAGAAATGATGGGGAGTGATCTGAACAAGATAATGGGATGCTACAAGTTTGTAAAGGCATTAGTCACTCTAGCTAAACATTTATCCTACCCTTACCTCTAGCCTACAGTATGACACACAAGTCCTAAATGATTTTAAGTGCAGTTTCTCTACATTAGTGGCGAATTACATGAAGGGCAAGCCTATGGGTCGAGTTTTGTGCATGAAGATTTCTTTTGGGAGAATGAGTGCAATCTTCTCTTTTCGACCCCTTGAGTGAATGCATTAATTTTATGATAAAGAATAGGGACTTTCTCTTTTGTGACTGACGTCATCCCTTTCAAGGACACAATTGCATTAAGGGTAAATGTGTGCATAGGACATAAGAAATGCAAGCTCTAAGGCAAGCTTTGAATGTGCAATGATTATGAATTGAGATGCTATGTGTACTTCATGCATAAGTTATGCCCTCGTTTTGCAAAATGAAAGCTCTTGTGAATCATGTTTTTGAATGGTGGTGGCCTCTTGAAATGTTTCCATTTTTCTTATTTTTTGGGGAATTGGTTTCTCTTTTTTGGTGAGTTGATGAGAATTTTTGGGTTGTCATGAGTCAAGTAGTCATTGATGGATAAACTTGTGTGGAGTGGCATGCTCTTCATCTAATAATAATTGCATTACTTGAGGATAAGCAATGGTTCAAGTTTGGGGGTTTGATGAGTTGGTAATTTTCCAACTCATTAGGCTCTTAAGAATGGGCTTTAGCTTAGTTTTCAAGTCAATTAGATGGATTTTACGCCCCTTTTTTCCTTTTTGTATGCGGATATCTGATTTTGTAGAAAAGAAAAAGAAAGGGAGTAAAAAGAAGGGAATTAGGTGAAAACCGGCGCTTCACCGAGAAGACCGGCAAAACGCCAGCCAAACACAGAAGACCACTACCTTGGGGAACTAAAGAAACTGACGGTCACAAACATCAACAGGGGACTCGTCGGTTAAATCGCCTACTGACACCTGAGACTGCTGGATCATAGAGAAAGATATCGACAGAGCACGGTAGGAGATCGGTGAGTCACCGAAAGAACCGCCGAAGGAAACTGGAATTCACTGAAGGAGAACTCAATTATAGTTGGCGGTTCATAGAATGTAACCGGTGAACCGTCGGTACTCTCGCAAGTACCTGAATGCCTGAGCAAGGGAAAATGTGTCCAACATTGAAAAAGAGAGTTTTGGGTGCCCTCCTTTTGAATATATTCTAGAGAGAAGTACTCTGTACCGAGGAGATCAAAACTTTTAGCTTTTTGAGAACATTCTCTTTATAGAAGAAGAAAGTAGAATTGTATTGGTGGAAAGTGTAAAAGATTGTTTTTCTTTTTCTTCATCTTCCTCTATAGCAGGGTACTACCATTGTTGAAGACTTATTGCTAAATTTGATTTTGCTACTCTTATTATTGAAATCAATGAGTTAATTGTTAAATATGCTTTTTGAATTTCTTAACTATGAGTAGCTAAATCATTAACTAGAGGTGTGTGGTGATGAATGCTTAATTAGATTGGATATTGCTAGATTCATCTCAATATTGTTTAATTAGTGTAAATCTGTTATGTTCTCTCCAATTTATAATTGAAGATCCATAGTTGAAAATGTGGGTCTACTTTTCTTACTTGATTTTTGCTTGAAAGAGACTAATTAAGTATTTGGAGAGAATTTAATGATGGATATGTATGTGATATTGTGGAATTGGGCTAGACATAGTTGAACCCACATACTCATTCTGAATTAATAGCTAATAGCTAGAGATTAGTGTTGCTATTAATCCAAATTTGATTGAGTTGATTTAATTATGTCTAGTGGTTTGAAAGAACTCTAGAAAGAGGCATTTATGAGGTTGAAAAACATTGAATGCCCACCTGCCCAAAGTTATTTACACAATTTGAACTAATGAGATGATCTAGCATGACATTATTTAATTAACACATCATCTACACCACACCTCTAGTCCTTCTCATTATTGTCGACAACTTTGGTTATTTTGCTATTTTAATCAGCCGAGTGTGATGTTACACCCTTAAAAGTTAGTAACTCACAAATGTACACATGGAATTGTGATAAATAAAGAGTATACGATGTGCATAGGAAAATCCAAAAGTCGGGTAGAACGAGGCCAGGCCGCAAGGGGTAGCACGACGCGCCAGCACCTTGGCTCCCTAGGCAGCGCGGCACGCCAGCCCTGTTGGTGCCTTGAGAGGCGCGGCGTGCCAAAGGAACTTCGATATGGGAGGCGCAGCGCGGCACTTGGTTGCCGCGATGGCCGGCGTGAAGCACCCCTAGTCCACCGCCTACACATATATGTAAGGTTCCTTAGTTCATTTGTGATTATTTTCCAATATAAGTTACAGCCAGAGAGAGAGTGAGACGAGGGAATTCAACAATTTTCGTCTGATTACGCTATCAAACATAGTCCAAACCCCGATTAACTTCAGGTATTGAATTATAAGCCTGCGGGAAACATTACTATGGAGTTAGTTTCACGAAAAAGGCCTGGAAAATTAGAACTCCGTTGAGTAAAAGTCGTCAGAATTGTTTCAAACTAATTTCTATACGATCACAGGCTTCGAGTAAGCATTTCTCCCTTCTGATCTCTCGGTAAATTATACGTTTTCGGCCGTATTTTTTCAAGTTAAAGTGAAGTTGATATTACTATGAAAAGTTATTGTTTTCTTCGAATTGAGTACTGAAACTAGTCTCGTTCTCCCGGTAATACAATTATAGTTGCAAAGGGCTGTTGAATTCAGGTTGAAACTCACCGGTCAAACAGGAAGTTGACACTTAAGGTATGTAAGGCTATCCTTTCGGCAAGTTATGTTCGTCATAAAGTAATACGACTTATATTTCTTCAGTACTTCTGAGTAAACCTATTGGGGTCAGCTATTGTAAACTGAATTGAGCCTATAGCGATCAGATAATAATTCTTGTCTAAGTTAGCCTAGCTAGAACGATCATCCCCCAAAGTTGAGTAGTTAGCTGCTATTACATTTACTAAGGCTATAAGGGCCGTATTTAGTTCTATTTACTAAGGCTATAAGGGTTGTATTGAATTCTATATTACTGAGGCTTTAAGGGTCGTATTGAGTTACATTTACTGAGGCTGTAAGGGCGTATTGAATTCCATTTACTGAGGCTGTGAGGGCCGTATTGAGTTACATTTACTGAGGCTGTAAGGGCCGTATTGAATTCCATATTACTGAGGCTGTAAGGGCCATATTAAGTTACATTATTGAGGCTTGTAAGGGTCATATTGAATTCTATTTACTGAGGCTGTAAGGGTCATATTGAGTTACATTTACTGAGGTTGTAAGGGCCGTATTGAATTCCCTTTACTGAGGTTGTAAATGCCGTACTGAGTTTCTTTTACTGAGGCCGTGAGAGCTATAATGAGTTCTATTCGATTGAGGCCATGAGTGCCACCCCGAGTTACAGTTATGCTAAAGTCCTTAGAGGTCAGGTAAGTGGAGGGGATCTTGTTTGTACTTACCTATGGGGGCCTAGGTAGGTTTTTCTATGCTGTTTGTACCTTCAAGACTTATGGGGGCCCGATTAGGTTCTTGTTTGCATATATAGACTTGTTGTTTAGATAATTCCGACGTTACATGTATTGCAAGTTAAATCCTTACTCTGTCTTTTAAATTATTATAAATTTACCAGCTTTCAATCGGTTACTATCTTTAGGCCTTACATATTCGGTACATATTGTACTGACGCCCACCCGGGCACTGTATTACTTGCCTGCAAGCGCAGATAGACACGGTTTGAGATGTTCCTAGCCTTCATTTGAGGTCAGCAGTTTATTAAACTCCTTCCCTCCGGAGTTGAAAGTTAGATGTGGATTACTTTTGATGTACAGTTTTGGGTAGGACAGGGCCCTGTCTCAACCATTATAGCACTCCTAGAGGCTTGCAGACTGTTGTATATTCCCTGTGGTTAGGTTGCTATTGGCCGTGTGCTTCATTTCCTGTGATGGCCCTGTGGGGCCTTGTTTAACTGTTAGATAGCGGCCTTGTCGTCCATAGCGTAATTTAGCACCTGATTTACATTTCAGTTATAACTATACAGCATGGTGGTCTTGTTGACCAACATAGGATCTCTGTTATTGTATTGTTCTGGTTAGCTATCTTCTTTTACAGGTGGCCTTGTCGGCCAGGGGCTGTATTTACAGCCAAGATATATTTTGTTGGTTCCGTGAGTTGAGTGTTAATGTGCACCAGTAATGCACTAGTCCAGTTAGACTAGTCCAGACCTAGTGTGGCACTAGGTGCCGGTCATGCCTCCCAAAGTGGGGCGTGAAAAACTTGATATCAGAGCAGGTCATATCTTAGTGAGTCTGCAAGCCATGCCAAGTAGAGTCTTGTCTATGGGTGTGTTATGCACCACATCCTATAGGCAGGGGGCTGCAAGGCATAATAGTATGGTTACTCTTCTTCTCCTCCAGTCGTGCTATAGAGCTGTGTTGTATAGGGTGACTTCCTGAGCTTATGTTATCCTATTTGTTTATAGAGAAATGTTAGACACACGACAGACCGCAACGGGTCGAGAGCTGGATGCGGCAGCAGGAGAGGGCACCGGTAGGGGCCCCCAGGTTGAGTCAACCCGATCTGAGGGCGACAGGGGGACACCACCTCGATCTCCCCAACATTCACCACCCCATTCAAAGCCTTCCAGGTGGCTGATACACCAGTACCACCCCTAGCTATTTTTATGCCATCAAATCAGGAGCTCAGGGGTGCATTTTATATTTTGGTACAGATGATGGCTGCTTAGCGTCAGCCTCAACCGGTGGTACCAGCTGCTGTTGAGCCTACTGAGGGGCCCAACAGTTTGAGAGTTCGTGAGTTCCTGGCCTTGAGTCCCCCGCAGTTTACAGGGATAGATTGCAGAGAGGACCCTCAGAACTTTATAGACCAGCTGTAGAGAATATTTAGGGTCATCCATGCCTCGTCCACAGAATCAGTTGAGCTAGCAGTATTTAGATTGCGAGACGTAGAGGTTTTTTGGTATGAGAGTTCGGAGAGATCCCGAGGCAGAAATGCACCTCCACCTACATGACCCATCTATTTTGAGGCTTTCATAGATCATTATTTGCCCCGAGAGGTACGGCATGCAAGAGTGGAGCAGTTTTTGCATCTTGAGCAAGGCAAAATGAGTGTCAGGGAGTATGCATTGAGATTTGACTCCTTAGTCAGATATGCACCCTTGTTCGTTGATACAATGCCATCCAGGGCGCACCGATTTATTATGGGGCTCGCATCAGAATATATAGAATCTTGCATTACAGTCACACTACGGGAGGATATGGACATTTCCTCATTTTTTAGGTAGATCACCGAGGCCTCCATTCCAACAGCAGTAGGATAGTAGATCAGATCGACAGAGGCACTTAGGCCCCAATGAAGGTTCACGAGTGCTAGGCTCACAATAGCATAGGGGGCCAGATCAGACAGAGTTAGTGATACCCCGGTGCAGTATTTGTCATAGCCGGTATCTGGGGAGGTGCAGATATGGTTCAACCGCCTATTATACCTGCGGGCAGGAGGGAGACATGATGAGAGACTTTCCGACTAGACGCTAGGGCGGTCAAGATCAGCAGAGTAGATCTTCAGCAGGTTCGTATGCCCCCGCACCTTCTGTAGGGCTAGGCCCTCAGCTCCAACCGACAGAGGTCGAGGTAGATCAGGGGCATCTAGTTCAGGCAGCGGCCAGAATTATACATATGCAATGCCAGGGCGATAGGAGTCAGAGTTGTCGCCAGATGTTGTGACAGGTATATTAAATGTCTGTTCTCACTCAGTTTATGATTTGATAGATCCGGGCTTTACTTTGTCAGATGTTACTCCGTTAGTAGCCCGAAAGTTTGATATAACACTAGAATTGCTTCAGTGACCCTTTTCAGTATCTACCCCTGTTGGTGACTCTATCATTGCTAGAAGAATTTATCGGGGCTGTGTAGTAGAGGTTGTTGGTTGTCAGACCTCGACAGATCTAGTAGAATTAGAAATGATTGATTTTGATGTGATTATGGGCATGGATTGGCTGGCACCATATTATGCTACTGTAGAATGTTGGACCAGAATTGTCCAATTCCATTTTCTGGGGGAGTTTGTGCGAGAATGGAGAGGTAACACAGCTACACCGAAAGGTAAATTTATATCCTATCTTCGGGCGAAAAAGTTAATAGAAAAGGGTTGTATTTACCATATTATCAGGGTTAAGGATGTGCAAGCAGAATCCCCGATTCTCCAATCTATCCCCGTTTTTGATGAGTTCCCATATGTGTTTTCGGATGAACTTTTCGGTATTCCCCCAGAGCGAGAAATAGACTTCTCTATAGATTTTCTAGTAAATACTCATCCGATATCTATTCCCCCGTATAGAATGGCACCTGTAGAGCTTAGAGAATAGAAAGAGCAGCTGAAAGATCTGTTAGACAAAGGTTTCATCAGACCCAGTACATCACCGTGGGGTGCACCAGTTTTGTTTGTAAGAAAGAAAGATGGTTCCCTATGCATGTGCATAGATTACCGACAATTGAATAAAGTTACTGTTAAGAATAAATATCATCTTCCGAGAATAGATGATTTGTTTGACCAACTGCAAAGGGTGAAATAATTTTCTAAAATAGATTTGATATCCAGGTACCACCAGTTTTGAGTTCAGGAGAAAGACATCCCGAAGACAACCTTCAGGACCAGGTATGGCCTTTTGAGTTCTTGGTTATGTCCTTTGGGTTGACTAACACGCCAGTAGTGTTCATGGACCTAATGAATAGTATCTTTAGGCCGTATCTAGATTAATAGTATTCATTGATGATATTTTGGTCTACTCCCACTCAGAAACAGAACATAAAGGTCATTTGCGGACAATACTCCAGATCCTCAGAGACCGCAAGATATATGCAAAGTTTTCTAAATGTGAGTTCTGGTTGAATTCTGTATCTTTCTTGGGACACATTGTATTAGAAGCCAGTATTCAGGTCGACTCATAGAAAATTAAGGCCGTGAAAACATGGCCTAGACCTACGACTCCAACAGAGGTTCGCAGTTTCTTGGGGTTAGCCGGATATTACAGAAGGTTCGTGGAAGGGTTTTCTACTCTGTCAGCACCGTTGACTAAATTGACTCAAAAAGCAGCTAAATTCCAATGGACCGAAGCTTACCAGCAGAATTTCCAGGAATTGAAATATAGATTGACCTCAACACCAGTGTTAGCTTTGCCGGAAGGCTCAGAAGGTTATGCAGTGTATTGTGATGCATCAAGTGTGGGGTTAGGATGTGTTTTGATGCAACATGATAAGGTAATTGCTTATGCTTCGAGGCAGTTGAGAAAACATGAAAAGAACTATCTCATCCACGATCTAGAGTTAGCTGCAGTGGTTCATGCCTTAAAGATATGGAGACATTACTTATATGGGGTACAGGTGGATATTTGTACTGACTATAAAAGTCTTTCGTACATTTTCACACAGAAAGAGCTAAATTTGCGACAACGCCGTTGGTTAGAATTATTGAAAGAATATGATGTGAACATCTTATATCACCCAGGGAAAGCTAATATTGTGGTGGATGCTCTTAGTCACCGATCTATGGGCGGTTTGGCATACCTGAGGCTAGAATAGCGGGAAATGGTTCGAGAATTGCACCGGCTAGCCAGTTTAGCTGTTTGAGTGGTTGATATAGGGGATAATGGAGCCATAATTCAGAATACAACAGTGTCTTCCCTGGTAGTAGACGTAAAGGAGCGTCAATGTGAATATTCTTATTTAGAAAAGCTTAGAGATAGAGTTCAGCAAGGTGAGGTATCAGTTTTTGAGGTGGCCGGAGATGGAGTTTTGAGGTACAAAGGTCGCCTCTGCGTTCCGGATGTAGCAGAGCTCCGTCAGCAGATTATGGAAGAAGTACATTATTCTCGCTATTCCCTTCACCCAAGTTCAACGAAGATGTATCATGAAATAAAAGAGATATATTGGTGGCCTAGAATGAAGAGGAGTATCGCTGAATTTGTAGCGTAGTGTCCTAATTATCAACAGGTAAAAGCAAAACATCAGAAACTCGACGGCCTAACTCAGGAAATAGCTATACCCATGTTGAAGTGGGAGTCAGTTAATATGGACTTCGTGACAGGACTACCCCGTACTAGGCGCAGATTTGATTCCATCTAGGTGATTGTTGATAGATTAACAAAATCAGCTCATTTTCTGCCAGTCAGGACCACTTTTTCAGTCGAGGACTATGCTGAGTTATACATTAGAGAGGTAGTCAGATTACATAGTGTCCAAGTGTCTATTATTTCTGATAGATGAGCACAATTTACAACTAGATTCTAGCAGTCGTTTCAGAAAGGTTTGGGAACACAAGTGAATTTGAGTACGACATTTCATCCTCAAACTGTTACACCCCGTAAATTCTTGACAAACTTGGTATCAGAGCAGGTCGTATCCCAGGGAGTATGCAAGCCATGCTAAGTAGAGTCTTGTCTATGCATGTGTTGTGCACCACATACCATAGGCAGGAGGATGCAAGGCATGATAGGATGGTTACTCTTTCTTCATATTCAGTCGTGCTATAGAGAAGTACAGTATAGGGTTGAGTCCCTAAAGCATATCATACTCTTTGTTTACAGATAAAATGGAAGACCAGCGACATCCTGTCACAGGTAGAAGATTGGATACCACAGCAGGAGAAGGCACTAGCAAGATGCTTCAGCCTCATTTAGAATTAGTACGATTTGAGGGAGATACAGAGGCATCATCTCGACCTTCACAGCAGTCCCCACCCCACCAGGAGCCACTCGGGACGACATTACCTCCGACAGTTCCTGTACCTACACCATCCGACCAGGAAATTCGATGTGTAGTAGTTATGTTGGTACAAATGATGGCTACTCAGTGCCAGTCAGTGCCACCCGTAACAGCAGAATCATTAGGTGGGCTTGGCAGTTCGAGGGTCTGAGAATTTTTGGCACTAGGTCCCCCGTAGTTCACAGGGTCGGATCAGGCAGAGGACCCCCAGGACTTCCTGGATTAGATGCAGAGTATCTTCCGGGTCATGCATGTTACATCTACAAAGTCGGTTGA
>JACEIK010004647.1:45860-62846 GCA_018107945.1 Datura stramonium | reverse complement strand
GTTGGTTGGCACCTTCCGGCTTATGGGGGCTGGTATAGGTCCTTGTATGTTATATATGTATATACATGTTATTTATTAGCTGATAGATAGCAGGTCACCACATTGACAGGTATGCTTCTACCTTACCTTCAGTACAGATAAGCTTATTTCAGATCCCGCCAGCCCGGACAGTTTCAGATACTTTCTGCTATTCAGAACTACTAGTATTATTTCTTATATTCCGTTATGCTTAGTTTGCTTTACATACTCGGTACCAGTGGTACTAACACCCATTTGGGGTGCAGCATTACTTGCCTGCAGGTACTCACAGACGAGGAGCCGATACCTCGTAATTCCAGCCAGCACGTTGAGTCATCAGCTCCTGTCATCTGGAGCTAGACAGCTAGAGGTTTATTTTTGTTCTTTTATTGTACAGTATGGGTAGGCCGGGGCCCTGTCCCGACCATCTTATCAGTATTCTTAGAGGAGTGCAGCTTGTGTATTCCCTGTGGTTAGTTATACCAGTTGTGTGAGGCCGTGTGTATGTCTTAGTTTGTTTATGATGGCCGTGTTGGGCCTTATACAGTTGGTAGTGGTGACCTTGTCGGTCACGTAGCAGTTTAGCTCCTGTTACTTGATTCAGAAGTAACTAGACAGCATGGTGGCCTTGTCAGCCCGCATAGGTTCCCTTATGTTGATGTGATTCTGGTTAGCTGTTGTTTACTTACAGGTGGCTATAGGCCTAGTCGGCCGGAGGCTATATTTACAGCGGTTATATAGCCCGCCGTTTTCTTGAATCTAGAGTTAGAGCCAGCCAGGCACTAGAAGTGCTTAGGCTCAGTAGTCTAGCAGTTCAGATCCTAGTAGGGCACCAGGTGCCAGTCATGCCCCCCAAGGAGGGACGTGACAATAATAGTCACCCTCAACTTAGACGATTTGCCTTAGTTGAGGTTCATAGTGTCCAAGGAGGGACTAGGGCCAGAACCGGTTGATTCTTAATCAAAACAAGAAGGTGAATTAGTGTAAACAAAAAGAAAGGTCGATTTAAGCTCAAACATTTGGATCAAGGGATAATTATTCTCTTTTGGTAGGTATTTTAAGGCTAAAGTGGGCTCATAAATAAAAAACGGCCTATGATCCTTTCCTAGTTTCCTATCCTCTATCTCGGTACGAATGACCAGGCAAGTTCTAGATTGACATACATAGCCGAATTTAGCTATTAAAGCTCACTCACACATAGCACAGGTCAACATCATTACTTCTACTAACTGCTAGTTCAGGTACAACCATACAATGGTAAACATGTTCATAGTTTCAATGCCATTCAAAGATTCACAAAGGTCATACTTATCTACTTCAACATACACATAATTTTTTTTAGGAGGGGTACCAAATTCTCAGTTAAAAAAAAATCAACAATTTAAGCTCTAGATTGCCTTAAGTTCACCTAACTTTCTTCTGACTGACACAAACAAACACAAAAAAACATAAAACCCTAAACTTGCCAGTTCTACTAGATAAGGAACACCCGAGGGAAAAGATATCCGATAATAAAAACCCTCAGGTTATGTTCAGCAACAGAAATGCACAGGTATCCCTCCCACCCCATCAAGAAAAGCATGCGTCGTCCTCGACGCATATATATTGGACAAAACTAGGGAAATAGGGAACATACCTGTGCAACCTAGGTGTTAGCTACCTAGTCGGTTGAGGGTGTAGATACTCCTCCAATGTTATCTCCAACATTACCGTCTTGACCCGGTGCATTTTCAGATCCAAAGGAGCTCGTCCCTTCTCCACGAGCTCTCGCTGCCTCAGTCTCGACTCTTTGTTGAGCCTCTACTCTCGATACATGCAGCACTCTCTCCATCTCATTCCGCTCTTATTTTTGCTGACGAAGCAAAGAAGCATCATCTTCAAAGCTTGCCTCCTCACGAGGACTTTTTCCTTTATCATGTGCCACCAGCTTCTCAGTAATGAAATTAAAAACCGGTGGTAGCTTTTCTTCACTTTCATCATCGATCATAGGAAGTACCGGTGGAGGTACTGCAGCTACCTGTCATGATGCCAAATCCCGCACCTCAATTCTGAGTGCTCCCAGCTCTGTATACCACTTTGCTAATTCAGGCGCCTATAACTACGCAAGGAGCTCATCCAATATTCTCTCAAAAGCGTCCAACCGGCCATGCACAGAACTGGACAATGCCTCCAACTCTTTCAACACCCAAGGCTTTACCTGCTCTATCAGAACTTTAACCTGTAGAGCGTGTGTGCCTATTGCTTTTCAGCCTTAGATAGCTTTCTAGCCATGTCAACAAAAAATTCCTGAGAAATGTAACTAGGCCGGCTGTAGGGGTTTGTGGAGGAGCAACTGGTGGTCTAGGTGCTGCTGCGCTGGATGATGACTCGGGAACATCGGCAAGTGTGGAGGTGTCCGTTGCATCTGTAGCCTCAGGCTGGCTACCCGTCTCTCTACCCTCAATAGGCTCAGCCGCCAAATCAGTGAACTATGCAGCATCGGTCTGCATCCCGCTGCCACATGCCTCTGCTAACATGGTCACTCCAACAGATGCAGCTGCCTGATTCCTTGCCCTCGATACTAGGTTTGTCTCATCTCTGATCAACCCAATATCTGTTATCTTCTGTACCACTATTCTCTGGTCAACTGATGGCAACTCCGGCACCTTTGACTCCTGACAGAGTCTATTAATCATACAGGGGAAGCGAATTGAAGTTTCGTCATTGATTGCCCGCTCTCTAATCTCCTCAATAATGTACCGCAGGAAGTTGATGGAATATCCCTCCATAATGCTTGCTACCAATGCTGCTCTGTCAGGTGAGAGGATGTTATCATTGCTGGTTGGTACCAGTCTATCCGCACTAGTGACCACCAAAATTTTGCTTGGAAGTCGAGTATGGCCTTCTTGATCTGAGACTCTGTGCCGTGCAACCATTCAACCAGCGGACCTCTTGTAGCAATGATCTGAGATAACCAAGTATACTGTCTGATGCACTCTTGACTATTCAGCTTTTTAGTCTTGACTTTCTTTAGCTTGAATAGCCTGTGCTCGAACTCAGTCGTGTTCATCGGGACACGATAATTTATCCCATATAGAAACCTGGAGATGGTATCCTCAGATATATCTACAGGGGTCTCTCTAACTAACACCTGTGTATAGGCAAGCCTATTTTTCCAATATTGACCCCTTAATGCCAAATGCTGTAGTGTGGATGCGTAGGCTGCATAGAATTGTCTAACTAAGCACGGGTGTTAGCTTTCTGATGGCTCGGTCAACCACTCGAACCTGTATTTGTCCAACAAAGGTTGTAGCTCTGGAAGGTCTTTCAGCCCCGTAGTGACCAGCCTCGGGTCCTCTTATATGCTCCTCTTTGGATTTCCTTTATCATTAGGAGCAATATCTCTGTTATATATGGCCCTCATACCATGAACACACCATCTCTGCACGTTCCTTGGTTCATCGTTTGATGTGTTCGAGGTCTCAGTCAATTCATTATCAGAGTTCTCTCGCTGAGCATGTGACTCGTCAACTATCTATGGGTTTTGCCCAGCTGTGGGGCGACCAATTGCGACTACAGCCCTGGCATTCTCATTTGTACGGCTGTGTGGATCCCTTGCCAATGGAGTAGAAGCATCAACTAGGGCTGTTGGATTTGCATTTCGTGGAGCCCTAGCCCTGGTTGATCTCCGCTCCAACTTCTCTTCGGACACTTCATATTCCTCCTCTGAGCCACTTGACTCTTCGGAGGAGGACGGCTCATCCCAAAGTTTGCGGTATAATGGTTGACTTCTTTCCTACACTTGTTCCTTTGCCGAACCTTTCTTCGGTGTACCACTTAGAGCCATTGTACCTGCGGAAACATTGTTAGTATACTCGATGAGATGAAACAAAAGCACTTATAAACTATTGCTCAGTGGACCTTACGAGTGAATAAACGAGTCGTTGTCACTGGCAGTGACTCGTGAGGTCCCTCGTTGTCTCAAACCATCCTTTCTTCATGTTGGGCCAGTGTACTTAACGACTGGTCCCAACGAGTCGTTACTTGAGGGGATGAGTCGTTAAGTCAGTCGTTAGGTACACTGGTCTCTTGATTTTATTTTCCACTTAGGACGGGTTATACAATGAGCTGTTTAATGATCTAACGACTCGTGATGTAGCTCGTGCTCAAGAGTTTCAGTTTACCTATCCATTCATCTTCATCCACTACCATTTTTTAACTCCACAAACACAGAACATAAAATTCTCAAATCAACACATGTAAGTTCAATCGTGATTTATTTGTTTAATCTACCTAGGGTTCATTATCATCATGAGGCAAAGATCGAAACGAGTACAACATTAATTGAAATAATGTCGAGTTCATTGAAAGCACTAGTCAACAAAGATCTTATTTAAATGCAAAGACACTCATAATTAAATGGGAAAAATTACTCATGAGATGCTTGAGCAGATATGGAAGTGCGATCGTGTGAGCGTGGTTACTGTTGTGCGTGCAATGCCAAGAATTTTCAATGCGGTTGGGAGATGAAGAAGAGGGAATTTTGAAGTTGTAATGGTGCTTGGTCTAAACTCAAGTGGGAATTTGAAGAATAAAAGAAATCGGGTTTAATATAATTTAAGTTAAATTTCACTCTAATTCTGGCATGGGTCGGGTCGAATTACAGTTACTTAAAACACATGACGACCCATGTAACGATTCGTTAAGTGATTAAACAAATCATTTTTCCTTTGGTGCTGTGACTGGAGTTCAACAAACTTACCTGGGACCTAACGAGTCAAGCAACGACTCATGGTGTCACCCAACGAGTCATGGCCTGATTTGTGGTCCTTGAACTATTGTAGCTACATGATGGGTCACTTAATGACTCATTTGGTCTCCCAACGATTCGTTGAGTGAGTCATTATCACCCTTTTCCATTTAATTCTGCCTTAGATCCAGTGCACATGACGAAGGACCTCAACGATTCATTTCCAGAAGAGACGAGTCGTTAAGTCAACCATTGCTCCCCTGTTTTTTGCGATTGTCTTCACGATTGGACTGAACGAGTCATCAGGTCAAACGATGACTCGTTCGGTAAAATTTTGCACCAGAATTGAAGTTCCATATTTTGGTTCCAATTTCAAATTTTCCATCTTAATCACCTGCACCCATTAACAAACATAAACACTATATTTTTCTTATATTTACAACTTGGGTTGCCTCCCAAGAAGCACTTGATTTAATGTCATGGCACGTCGTGGGTGTTTTGGCTACTCAGACTTCACCAAAACACCTCCATAGGTTTCCTCCTATGCAGCGCCTGATTTAACATCGCGGAACATCGCAATTCTCTTTACTACTCAGTATTCATCAAGTAATTCGTATCCGTCCTCCAGTGCTGAGACGCTGTTGAATTCCCTTGGTTGTTTCATGGTCTGGTAAATGTTAAAGGTGACCTATTCTTTGTTTAACCTGAATTTTAAATAGCCGGCCTCCACATCTACTAGCGCCCTACCAATTGCAAGGTATGGTTGCCCCAAAATGATAGGGACCTCTAAATCGACTTTGCAGTCCAGAATCATGAAGTCTGCTGGGAATATAAAATTGTCCACCTTGACAAGTACAACAAAAAGGATCCCCACTTGCTTTTTAACGATTCTATCAGCCATTAGTAGCCGTATAGTGGTCGGTGTGGGGGCTCCCAAGCCCAATTTTTAAACACAACTAGCGACATCAAATTTATGCTAGCTCCCAGGTCACAAAGCACCCTTTCAAACTCGACATCCCCAATGGTGCAAGTTATAGTAAAAGCACCTAGGTCTTCCTTCTTCTGATCTAGGATCCGTGTAGTTATGGCACCATAATGATGCAAATAATCGGCAGGTTTAAAACTTACAGTCCTTTTCCCGGTGATGAGGTCCTTCATAAATTTAGCATAGCCGGGCATCTGCTTAAGTGCCTTCGATTAATGGTATGTTCATCGACAATTGATTAAGCATAGAAATAAATTTGTGATACTTCCCATCTTCGGCCTTCTTTTTCAAACGCTATGGATAAGGAGGAGGAGTTCTAAGGATCGATGTAAACTTTTGTTGTGCCTCCTTCTCCTTCTCGTGGGCATCTCCTTGCTACTTTGCATTACTGGGAGTAGTATTCACATCTGAATCTGCAATAGAAGTTGGGTTTTTGAAATCTTCTACACTGTCTCATTCATCGAGACGGGCTTTTCTGACTCCTTAATTACAACCAGCTTAGGAGGACCAACTGTTGACTTCCTGCTCCTAGTAGTGACCGCCATGCAATGACTATCATTTTTTGGATTTTTAACTGTGTTACTGGGAAGTGTGCCATTCTTCCTCTGATTTGTTGCAACAGATATCTGACTCATCTGCTGCTCAATCTGCTTAATGGCCACGACATGTGACTCCACCTTTTGATTCAAACAAAAAATATTAGTGCGGAGCTCCTTAAAGTGGCTCTGTTGTCTCCATCTGCTTGAGTACTTTGGATAACATGTCTTTAACCCTTGAACCACTGGACTCTGGCTCACGGTTTCTTGGAGGAACATACAAACTGTTTCTATCGTTCTTGCACTCCTCACGCTTCTTCCAGTCTCCATTATCTCTGTATTGGCCTTGGTTGTAATTATTATCCCTATAAAAGTTCCAACCTTGATTCCGTTGACCTTGATGCCAAGAGTCTTGGTTAGACCCTTGGGTGTTGGTCCGGAAACCCGCCCTTTGATCATTTAAATAATTAGCTTCTTCCTCAAACTCAGATTCATATCCATCATTTCTTGGGGCATTGCCCTGAGAACCCCCATCATTTACTTTCTCCGCTCCGACTCCTATCAAGTGCTTGGTAAGCAACCCCATAGTTGTCTAAATCTCAGAAATATCTTGATCACGCTCTTCATCTCTTCTTCTCTGTTCTGCGGACATACCAACCGCATAAGAACCAGCCGAAATATCTGACTCTGCAGTATTCCATGCGTGGTTGGTTTTGGTGATCCTATCAAGTAGCTCAATAGCCTCTGCATAAGTGTGGCTCATAAAGGTTCCTCCGGAGACAGTATTAGCCACCGCCTTGGTGTTAGCATTCAGAGACCTATAGAAGGTCTCCAACAATGTATCATCTGGAATCCTGTGATTTGGCACCCTTTTGAGCTTCTTGTTGAAACACAGCCATGTCTCGTGAAGTGCCTCTGAATTCAATTGTCTGAAGTTATATATTTCATCTTTCAACTGCAACTCTTTGGAATGTGGGAAGAACCTTTCAAGAAAAGCTCTCTTAAGTTCCGCCCAAGTAGTGATAGAATCATTTAGCAGCTCCGCCAACCACATCGTTGCCTCACTCCCTAATGAAAAGGGAAATAACCTTAGTATGATTGCATCATGGCTCACTCCCGGTTGTTTGTATTCCTTACAGATGCCCAAAAAATTTGTCAAGTAAGTATGGGCATCATCAGTTGCATGATCCGAAAATATTTCCTTCATGTTGAGCAGTTGGATCATAGAACTGGTAATATCAAACTTTTCCCGAGCAGGCAAAGGGGGAGGGACTATTACTCCAGTGGCACCGACTTCGTTTATATCAGCATCATCCTCTTATCGAAATACCGGTGTCTCTACTATTTTGGACCTCTATGCCTTCTAGCTCGTTCTGCTTCAGCAGCTAGCCGTTGCTCTTCAATAACCCTTGCTAAATCACGATCTTTGGACCGAGATTGCTCCTCAGCCAATATTCTCGTTGTGGCTTGGTGCACTTTCTCCTGTTCTAGTATGTTGGCCATTCTTCTGAGAGTCCTTAGCGTTTGCTCAAGCTCGTGATCAATTGGAACCAAGGATTTCCTTGGCTCCTAGTATTGGGCTTGCACGAACCTAAGACTTGTTAAGCAAACAAAAACAACAAAAGAAAAATAAAAAGGGAAATAAGAACCAATAGTAAAGCAAACACAATTAACAAAAGCCTTAGCCGTATTCCCCGACAATGGCACCAAAATTTGATGTCGTCCAAATTACACCTTACAATTCAGATATAAAGTGGTCGATGTCAAATATAGAACCCAACAAAGGTTTGGGTCGATCCCACAGGGAATATGGAAAGAACTTGAGTTAATGCGAATGACTTTTACTATTAGGTTACTTATTTCCTAAGGGGGAAAGAAATAAACTACTAAATATGAGTAAAAACTACTAAATGCTTAAGTCAAATTCGACTTGATAATGCGAATGACTTTTACTATTAGGTTACTTATTTCCTAAGGGGGAAAGAAATAAACTACTAAATATGAGTAAAAACTACTAAATGCTTAAGTCAAATTCGGTTCGTATTTAATTAACAACTTGAACTAGGATTGGTGTTCCCCAAGACTTTAACCACAAGGCTTTTACACTATTGATTTATTCTGGTGTTTAACATGCACACGGGTAAGTTAGGTTCACTTAAATGGTTTGTCCCCTATCTAGAGGATTATCACCACGCAACTCGATCCGTATACGGGTATATGCTTAATTAACCCTTAACCTTAATATAAGATTAGCTATCCTCGGATGTAAGTTCAAGATATTAGATAAGGGTTGATAGCCTCAAATCTCTGTTGTTAATTCCTTTTCCTATTCACTACTTCCTTGGTTCGGTAAGTAAGAATAAGGAAAGCCCTAACTTTGCACACAATCAAGACTCAATTAAAACGAAGGGAAAAACAATATATGCATTAAACTCCGTTCTAGAATCACTAAGTTTTTCACCTATGTGTGTTAATCTATCTTGGTTCCCATAACCCTAGTTATGGGTTTAGCTACTCATGTTTGAATAATCACAATCGACAATAACATATTGAATAAATCATAATTGCAACTTACAAATTATCGTAGAAGAAAACCAAGTAAATTGAATAAAACTCCAAACTTGATGAATAAATTCCAATGTTGCTTTTGATCCTCAAACTCAAGAACAAAATTGCAAGCCTTATTTCTTGAACCAAGAATAATAGTATAACACCAAAATCTATATAAAAAGTAGTAACAATAAATTTTCTGCCGAAAATAAACCTAAACAATGTATTTATAGTTCCAAGAATACCTTTTCCTAACTAAAACTGAAAACCAGGTCGTCAGTGTTCACGGGCTTGGTAATGATTCGTTAGGTCCTTTGACGAGTCGTGCCTTTCTAAAATCAGTCTTCCTTAGCATCAACCCCAGTTGTGGCAACGGGTCACCTAACGACTCGTTGTGCCTGGGCACGAGTCGTTAGGCCTCTCGTGGTCCAACTTCCTCAAATTTTCAGTGCACCCTACAAGTGGCTCCAATGGTCTCCCAACGAGTCATTTGGTTAGACAACGACTCGTTACATCATCCGTCAACTTCACTGGCTAATTCTTCAATAATTCCTCTCCCTGTCTTCACGACTGGTGTCACGACTTGTCACCAGGTGACGACTCATTCCCTTAACTCGTTAGGTGTACTGTTTCTACATCTTCAAAACTCAATATTTTCCCACGACTTCAGCAACGAGTCATGCTAAGTGCCAACAACTCGTTAAGTGCTTGGTATTCACCTGTTCAGTTGTTTTAAGCATTAATTTGCCCATTTCACTTCCAAACTTGTTTTCCTGCAACATTAAACACAAAACACATCATACCTATATAAACACACCCGAAATGTGCATAGTTTCTTAGTTTTAAGCATCGAAAGAGTTGTAAAATCATGACACATATTGGATCTCCTCTGAAGTTGCTCTTCTGAAACTTCGTATTCCTCCACCGAGCCACTCAACTCTTCATAGGATGAGGGCTCATCCCTAAGTCTGCGATATAAGGGCTGACTCCTCTCCGGCACCTGTTTCTTGGCCGGACCCTTCTTTGGTGTACCTTTTGGTGCCATTGTACCTGTGGAATTTCAGTTATTATGCAAGATGAGATGAAATGAAATCAACTTTTAATTGTGTCCCTGCAGACAGGACGAGGGACTCAACGAGTCGTTGCCACTGGCCACAACTCGTGCGGTCACTCGTTGTCTGCAGGTCAGTGTTTTTCTTTTGTTGAACCAATGGACTTAACGACTGGTCACAATGAGTCGTTACTTATGGAAACGACTCTTTAGACCAGTCGTGAGGTACACTGGTCTGCATCTGCCATTTCTCACTCAGGACGAGCTACACAACGAGTCGTGAGGTGATACCACGACTCATTATGTGGCTTGTGCTTAAGAGTTCATTTATTGGGTTTACAGTAGTGGTGATAGGTCATGTTACGACTCGTTGGGCTTGCTCACGAGTCATTATATGAGACGTCATCACCGGTCTTATGCAAAATAAGAATACCCATGTTCCATCTCAACGAAATTTATATCCTCACATGCACAGATCATCATATTTATTAAAAGTCCCGTATTCAAATTCGCATACAAAGACATGGCACCAGGGTTTCATCTAAAACTCATGGTAATGTTCGAATCAAATTTTTACGCAAGAAAGTGAGTTGGGTAAAGCTCGAAATTATTGAATACTCACAGGTGTAAGAGCAGAGGAGGGATTTTAGCAGTGGGTGATTAATGCTAAACACCGGAATAGCTGAGCAGAGTTGTGTGAGATCGTGCGTGAGTGAGTGCTTTTTTCTGAGAGATTGAGTGCAATTGAATGCGTGGTTCTGAGTGATTTCTATGGAAATATGTGATGGTTTTGGAGAAGAAGAAGTGGGAAAATTTTTCTTCTTAAAAGATTTGAAAAATCGAACTTGTGAGGGAATTCAGTGGGATTATTTAAATGTGGATCGGGTCATAATTAAAATTCAGTGAGCATTTTAATTAAAGTAAACCACGACCCATGTAACGAGTCGTTAGACGAAGCCACGACTCATAACAGACCAAAATCTTACCTAGGACCTAATGAATCATGTAATGACTCGTGGTGCTACCCAACAAGTCGTGTCATGAGTCGTAGGCCCTGAACTGTAGTAGCTTCATGATGGGTCACCTCCCAACGATTCGTTAAGTCATTCGTTGTCACCTTTTTCAGCTTAATTCAGTCTTTGATCCAGTAGACTTAACGGACGACCTCGTGAGTAGTTGTCACTGACTACAACTCATTTGGTCAACTGTTGTCTACACTATTTTCTATGGCAGTGACCACGATCTACTTAACGAGTCGTTTTGTCTGATGACAACTCGTTCTGTGCTTTTTGCACTAGTAACACAAGTTCAGATTTTTGGTTTCAGCTTCAGATTTCCCATCTTAATCACCTGTACACATCAACACATGTAAACACTATATTTATCTTACAATTACAACTTGGGTTGCCTCCCAAGAAGCGGCTGATTTAACATCGCGGCACGATGCGGGTATTTTGACTACTCAGACTTCACAAAAACACCTCCATGGGTTGCCTCCCATGCCACGCCTAATTTAACGTCGGGGCATGACGTAAGTCCTCAGGTTACTCAGATTTCACCTAGAGCCCAGAGATCCACCAGCTTTATTTCTTTGCTCTTCCCCAAATAAGCTTTCACCCATTGACCATTGGCTTTAAATCGCTTTCCTTCATGATTTTACAGTTCAATTGCCCCATGGGAGAATAGTTGAACCACTCAAAAAGGCCCCAACCATTTAGACTTCAACTTGTCAGGAAACAAGTGAAGCCTAGAATTTAATAGTAACACCATATCACCCGGGCTGAACTCTCTCTTCTTAATTTTTCGGTCATGCTGAATTTTCATCCTTAGTTTATAAATTTCAGAACGCTCATAGGCTTTCAAAAGAAATTCATCTAGTTCATTCAACTGATCAAGCATCAAGTTCTCAGCTTCGCTCCAATTCAAATTCAGCTTCTTGAGCACCCAAATAGCTTTGTGCTCAAGTTCAATTGGAAGATGACATGCTTTCCCATATATAAGCTAATATGGAGACATACCTATAGGAGTCTTGAATGCGGTCCGATAAGCCCATAAAGCATTATCTAGCTTCCTAGACCAATCTAAATGATTAGCATTCACAGTCTTCACTAAGATGGTCTTTATCTCCCGGTTGGAGACTTCAACTTTCCCGCTAGACTGCGGATGATAGGGTGTTGCCACCATGTGTTTCACCCCATATTTTTCCAATAAAGTACGAAACAACCGGTTGTAGAAGTGCGAACCCCCATCACTAATGATGGATCTGGAAGTCCCAAATCTGGCAAAAATATTCCGCTTCAAGAATGCTGTGACACCCTTCCCTTCATTATTTGGAAGCGCAACTGCCTCTACCCATTTCGAAAAATAGTCCACAGCAATAAGTAAGTACTTCATCCTGTTTAGCTCACAAATGGGCCCATGAAATCCACAACAACAAGTATGTACTTCATCCCGTTTGATCTCCCAAATGGGCCCATGAAATCAAAATCAATGCCCCACACATCAAATAACTCAATGAAAATGATGCGAGTAAGAGAAAGCTCAAGCCTCCTTGCCTTTGGCATGCATCATATGCCTTTGCAAAATCATGTGCATCCTGGTGAATGGTTGGCCAATAGTACTCACATTGCAGAATTTTATGGGCGGTGTGAATCCCACTATGGTGACCCCCAATAGGGGATGAGTGACAGGCCTCCAATATGCTCAACATCTCCACCTCGGGCATGCATCTCCAAATCACCCCATCAACATATATGCAGAATAAATAAGGATCATCCCAGAAAAACTTCCGCACATCACACATGAACTTCTTCCGCTGGTGAAAAGATAAGTGCTCCGGTACAACATCATTCACCAGATAATTAGCGAAGTCTGAAAACCATGGGATGAGATCTTATGACGCAGCTAAAACCTGCTCGTCGGGGAAAGAATCATCTATGTCAAGATCATCTCGAAGTGCTGCATCTGGTTCCAATCTTGATAAATGATTTTCCACCTGGTATTCGGTCCCTTTCCGGTCCTTTACCTTGAACTCGAACTCTTGCAGTAGAAGAACACATTGAATCAACCGTGGGTTGTCATCCTTGTTTGCCATCAGATATCTCAAAGCTGCATGGTCTGTATGGACTATCACCTTAGTTCCAAGAAAGTACGCCTGAAACTTCTCGAATGCAAAAACTACAACCAACAACTCCTGTTATTCATGGTGTAATTTTTCTGAGCTGCATTAGGAGCCTTTCTAGCATAACAAATAGGATAGAAAATCTTTTCACGCCTCTGATCCAACACAGCTCCCAGGGCCACTCCTCTAGCATCACACATAATCTCGAATGGTAAGGACCAATCAGGTGCCACTATTATCGGCGCAGTGGTCAATCTATTCTTTAGGCATTCAAAAGCCTTCATACATGCCTCGTTAAAAACAAACTTCACTTCTTTCTCAAGCAGTTTACACAAAGGATATGAAATTTTGGAGAAGTCTTTAATGAATCTTCTATAAAACCCTGCATGACCCAAAAAGCTTCGAACCCTTTTCACGGAAATTGGAGGTAGTAGGCCAGTAATTACTTCGATCTTGGCCCTGTCCACCTCAATACCCTTACCAAAAATCTTATGACCTAGCACTATACCTTCTTTGACCATGAAATGACACTTTTCCCAGTTAAGCACCAAGTTGGTCTCTTCACATCACTGCAGCACCTTGCTCAAATGAGCCAAACAATGTTTAAATGAATCACCCACCACCGAAAAGTCATCCATAAAAACTTCAATGATGTCCTCCACCATGTAAGAAAATATGGACATCATGCAACCTAAAAAGTGGCGGGCGCATTACATAACCCAAGTGGTATCCTTTTGAAAGAAAAGGTACAATATGGACAGGTGAAAGTGGTTTTCTCTCGGTCTTCAGGGGCTATACATATCTGATTGTACCCCGAATAACCATCAAGAAAACAGTACCATCCTCTGCCTGCAAGTCGGTTTAGCATCTGATCCATGAATGGCATAGGAAAGTGATCTTTCTGAGTCCAATGGTTCAACTTCCTGTAGTCTATGCATACTCTCCAACTGGTGATTTTCCTGAGTGGAATGAGCTTATTATTAGCATTTGGGTCCATCGTGATTCCTCCCTTCTTCGATACACACTGAACTGGGCTCACCCATTTGCTGTCAGCAATAGGGTAAACCACACCCACATCCAACCACTTGATGATTTTCTTCTTGACCATCTCTTGCATAGGTAGATTTAACCTGCGCTGATGCTCAATGCTTGGAGTACAATCTGACTCCAGCTGGATCTTATGAGTGCAAATACTAGCTGGGATTCCAATAATGTCTGCAATGGTCCACTCGATGACTTTTTTATATCTCTTCAAAATGGAGACCAAAGCCTCCACTTGCCATTCCTTCAGGTCAGCTACAACAATGAGCGATAAAGTGTTACCGGTTATGAGAAATACATACCACAAGTGAGACGGGTGTGCTTTGAGCTCCAATACCAGAGACTCCTCAATATATGGCTTGGCCGGTGGGGTCACCCGATTCTTCAGGTCAAGATCAATATTCTTTGGAGCATAAGTGTATGTCCCCATACCAGCAAGTGCATTAACTATCTCCTCAGCCCCATGGATTTCCTCAGCACCAACATTCATCAAAACTGCTACTAAGTCATCAAGAATAACTAACTCTTCTATGGGCATAATTGGAAACTCAGGTTCCACAATATCAATTACTGAGACCACCCTCATTTCATTTGGCTTCTTCATGGATCGGCATACATTGAATGTCACCTCCTCATTGTTCAACCAAAATTTTAGCTGTCCAGTTTCCATATCTAAACGAGCACGTCCGGTGGCGAGGAATGGTTTCTCTAAGATAATGGGGACCTCAAAATCAACCTCACAGTAAAGAATGACAAAATAAGTTGGAAATATAAGGGACTCCTCCTTTACTAGAACATCATAGAGAATTTTCACTGGATTTTTCACCGTACAATCTTTCATCAAACGACACATAGTAGTCGGTTTGGGGGCTCCCAAGCCCAATTGTCTGAACACTACTAGCGGCATCAAATTAATACTAGCACCCAAATTACATAGTGCCTTAGAAAAATCAAAGGCTCCAATAGTGCACGATATGGTGAAAGCTCCATGGTCTTCCTTTTTCTGAACAAGAGAACGGGATGCAATTGCACTACAGTGGTGCAAATTATCTGCAGGTTCAAAGCTTATAGTCCTCTTTCTATTGACAAGGTCCTTCATGAATTTAGCATAGCTGGGCATCTGCTTAAGTGCCTCGACTAATTAGATGTTCACAGATAATTGTTTCAACATGTAAATGAACTTGTGATACTGCCTAGCTTTGACCTTTTTCTTCAACCTCTGTGGAAAAGGGGGAGGAGGTCTAGGAATAGGTGCGATCTTTTGTGGTAAGTCCTTCTCCTTCTCTTTGCCATATCCATGCTCCTTTGCATTACTAAGAGTGATCTTCTCCACTGAATCATCAACCAAAGTCTGATCCTCAGAATCTGCCATCCTATCATCATCAATCACTAAGGGCTCTACTGTCATCAATCACAACCAGCCTCGGAGGATCAACTATCGCCTTCCCACTCCTAGTAGTGACCGCCACACAATGACTATCATTTTTTCGTATTTTAAACTGTATTGCTGGGAAGCTTGCCTTTCTGCCTCTGGTTCATCGCAACAGACATTTGACTAAGCTGCTTCTCAATCTGCTTAATGGCCATAGTATGTGATTCCACCTTTTGGTTCATAATGGAAATATCAGTGCGGAGCTCCTTGAAATGGTCATCTGTCGCCTCCATCTACTTAAGTACCTTAGACAACATGTCTTCCACCCTTGAACCACTAGACTCTAGCTTACAGTTCCTTGGAGGAACATATACACCACTTCTATCATTCTTGTACTCACGCTTTTTTCAGTCTCCATTGTCTCTATATTGGCTTCTGTTGTAATTGTTATCCTTGCAGTAGTTCCGACCTTTGTTCCCCTGACCTTGATTCCAAGAGTCTTGGTTATGCTCTTGGAAGTTAGTCCAGAAACCCACCCCTTGATGTTAACCCCGGGAACCGAAGAATTAGACCCGGGAATCAAACGGGGAAAATCTGAGTAAAATGTTACAGCAGTGCAGGACGAGTCGTTAGACAACTCATGAGGAGACCCCACGAGTCATCAGGTGGATCGTGGGAAGGATGGAATGGGCTGAGGAGTTGAGGTCCCCACAGGTGTGGGAACGACTCGTGATCAGCTACCACGAGTTGTCAGGTCAACCGTGGGATGAGGTTGAGGATTAATTAGGTGGTATGACCAGTGTACCTAACGGATGGGACCCCACTAGTCGTGGTTAGTCCCAATGNCTAGTCGTGGTTAGTCCCAATGACTCGTGAGGTGGGTCGTGATTAAGCCTATGATAATTTAATTGAGGATGAGGTAGTGTACTTGACGGGCGACACGACTAGTCATTGCCCATCCTGATGAGTCGTCAGGTCACCCGTTAGGGTTACCTAGCAGTTATTTCCTGCGAATTAGTAAGGGCCTTATCGTAATTTTCTGAACTCCTAAGGCCTAAACTATGTCATTTTAAGATCGGAATAAGGTCTTTTAAGGGGGATTAGTCCATGTTAAGCCTTATTTATGCATGCAAGAGTTAGAGAGGGGAGTAGAGGGTGATTCAAGTGTTCTTGCTCAAAATTTTCAAGTTTCCATCAATTTATTTGTGGGTATTCAAGGAACTTAGAAATCAATCCATTCCCAGGTATGTAGGGTTTAGAATAGGAGAATCCTTTCACACCCATGCCCCAAATTCCATTTTAAATTATGAATTCTCCTATTCAAGTCTATGGGGTTTTACCCAAATGCTTGAAAATGTGATTTCTCTTTATGAGTATAATTTAATTGAGTTTTAATTATTGAATTTTGTATAATGGGAAGGTTTTATATTACTTTCCTTAAAATCATGTTTCAAGCTTTCTTAATATAAGATGCCCATTTATGAAAGTTCATGAAAGTTATGATTTACGATGAATATTCAATATTTTGAGATTTATTTATGATGGAAAAATATGAATTCAAGTTACCCATGTTTATGAGCATA
>JACEIK010004647.1:0-43337 GCA_018107945.1 Datura stramonium | reverse complement strand
GTTTATGCCTTTCTAGATCCGGGAGCTACCTTGTCTTTCGTGACTCCTTACATTGCTAGTAGCCTTGGAGTTAGTCCCGAGACCTTGTCAGAATCATTTTCAGTTTTGACCCATGTTGGTGATTCGGTCATATCTAGACGAGTATATAGAGAATGCCTGGTCACTGTGTTGCATAAGGTTACCTTCGTGGACCTTGTAGAGTTAGCCATGACTGACTTTGACGTTATTCTTGGCATGGATTGGTTGTTTGCATGTTATGCTTCGATTAAATGTAGGACCCGTACGGTGGAGTTTCATTTTTCAGGTGAGTCAGTGTTGGAGTGGGAGTGTAGTTCTGCGGTATCAACAAGTCGATTTATTTCCTATCTTAAGGCTAGAAAGATGATTTCTAAGGGCTGCATGTATCATCTACTTAGGGTTAAGTATGTTGAGTCCGAGACCCCGACTATTCTATCAGTTCCGGTGGTGTGTGAGTATCGGGGTGTTTTTCCCGATAAATTGCCCAGTGTTCCTCCTGAGAGGGAAATCAAATTCGGCATTGATCTCTTACTCGATAGGCAACCTATCTTTATTCCTCTCTACAGGATGGCTCCACCTGAGCTAAAGGAATTGAAAGATTAGTTAAAGGATTTGTTGGATAAGGGCTTCATTAGACTGAGCCAGTCTCCATGGGATGCACCAGTTCTATCTGTTCGAAAGAAGGACGGTTCCCTTCACATGTGTATTGACTATCGGTAGTTGAACAAGGTTACCATCAAGAACATGTACCTCATACCCAGGATTGATGATTTGTTTGACCAGCTTCAGGGTGCCAAGTGCTTCTCCAAGAATGATCTCAGGTCCGGGTATCACCAACTCAGTGTTCGGGAGACTGACATTCTGAAGACCGTTTTTAGGACTCGGTATGGTCACTACGAATTTGCTGTTATGTATTTCGGACTAACCAATGCCCCTGCAACTTTTATGGACCTGATGAACAGGCTGTTCAAGCAATATCTGGATATGTTCGTGATCGTGTTCATCGATGACATTCTTATATACTCCCGGAGCGAGGAGGAACATGCCACTCATTTGAGAATAGTGTTGCAAACCCTCAAGGATCGTCAGTTAAATGCAAAGTTTAGCAAGTTTGAATTTTGGCTAAACTCGGTGGCATTTCTGGGTCATGTGGTCTCAAGCGAAGGCATAAGGGTAGATTCCCAAAAGATTGAGGCAGTGAAGAATTGGCCCAGACCGGTGAATCCTTCAGAAATTCAAAGTTTCTTGGGCTTAGTAGGCTACTACCAAAGATTTGTTGAAGGATTTTCATCAATTGTAGCCCCATTGACCAGGTTGAATTAGAAAAAGGTGAAGTTCCAATGGTCGGATGCTTGTGAGAAAAGCTTCCAAGAATTGAAGACCCGACTCACTTCAGCACCAGTGTTAACTTTACTCGAGGGTACTAATGGATTTGTAGTATATTGTGATGCTTCGAGAGTCATACTGGGATGTGTGTTGATGTAGCCTGGGAAGGTAATAACATATTCCTCGAGACAGTTGAAAGTTTATGAAAAGAATTACCCGACCCATGATCTTGAGTTGGCCGTGGTGGTGTTTGCATTAAAGATACGGAGGCATCACTTGTATGGGGTCCACGTGGATGTATTTTTGGATCACAAGAGATTGCAATATGTGTTCACACAGAAATATCTAAATCTTCGGCAAAGGAGGTGGTTGGAGTTACTAAAGGACTATGACATGAGTGTCCTCTACCACCCGGGCAAGGCTAATGTGGTTGCAAATGCGCTTAGTAGGCTCTCTATGGAGAGTGTGTCTCACATGGATGAGGGAAAGAAGGAGTTGGTGAGAGACATCCATCGACTTGCAAGGTTGGGAGTTAGATTGATCGACTCGACCGATGCCGGCGATGTTGTGCAGAATGGGGCAGGATCATCCTTGGTGGTTGATGTCAAGTCTAAGAAAGACGAGGATCCAACTCTGAGGAAGCTGAAGGAAGCAGTGCAGAGTAAAAAGGTAGAGGTTTTCTCCCAACGGGGAGCTGGTGTTCTACGATATTAGGGTTGGCTATGTGTCCCGGACGTTGATAATTTGAGGGTTCGGATATTGCACGAGGAACATGGTACCAGATATTCCATTCACCCAGGATCCACAAAGATGTATCGGGACTTGCGGGAAATCTATTGGTGGGATGGTATGAAGAAGGATATTTCAGAGTTTTTACCCAAGTGTCCAAACTGTCAGCAAGTGAAGGTCAAACATCAAAGGTCGGGAGGCATGCTTCAGGATATTATCATCCCCACTTTGAAGTGGGAAGAAATTAACATGGATTTCATTAAGGCCTACCTCGTACTCGCCGACACTATGACTCCATTTGGGTGGTGGTAGACAGGTTAACTAAGGCTGCACACTTCCTACCTGTCAAGACCACGGATTCAGTGGATGATTATGCCAAGTTGTACATTCGGGAGTTGGTTCGACTTCATGGAGTGCCCTTGCCTATTATTTCAGAACGAGGTACTTAGTTTACCTCCCAATTTTGGCGGGCTTTCCAAAAAGGGGCTTGGGACTCAGGTTAAGCTCAGCACCGCATTCCATCCGCAAATGGATGGCCAGGCGGAACGGACAATCCAGACTTTTGAGGACATGTGTCATGGATTTTAAAGGTAGTTGGGATAATCATTTGCCCTTAATCGAGTTTGCTTATAATAACAACTATCACTCCAGTATCCAAATGGCACCGTTCGAGGCTCTTTATGGGTGAAGGTATAGATCTCCCATCGGATGCTTTGAGGTTGGTGAAGCTGCTATGATAGGGCCAGATTCAGTTCACGAGGCGATGGTGAAGGTTCAGTTGATAAGGGACAGGCTGAAGACTGCTCCGAGCCGTCAGAAACCATAAGCTGACATGAGGAGAAGAGATTTGGAGTTTGATGTGGACGACTAGGTATTTCTAAAGGTATCTCCTATCAAGGG
This sequence comes from Datura stramonium, assembly GCA_018107945.1. Lineage (NCBI taxonomy): Eukaryota > Viridiplantae > Streptophyta > Magnoliopsida > Solanales > Solanaceae > Datura > Datura stramonium. Next base: position 40,364 of record JACEIK010004647.1, on the reverse strand, counting down.
AGTCATGTGGTTTGGAAGGAAATGGAAACTCAGTCCCTGATATTTCGGTCCTTACTGAGTTATGAGGAGAGTTGGTAAGGTGGCGTATGAGATGGACTTGCCTTCAGAGTTAGCTTCAGTTTATCCCTTGTTCATGTATCACTCTTGAAAAAGTGCTTGGGTGATCCAACTTTAGTAGTCCCAGTAGACAGCGTTGGTGTAAATGATAGCCTCAGCTATGACGAAATTCCGGTGGAGATCTTGGATCGTCAGGTTTGGAGGCTGAGGAACAAAGAAGTAACTTCAGTTAAAGTATTATTGATAAATCAACATGTTGAAGGAGCTAAGTGGGACGCTGAAGCGGATATGATGGCTAGATACCCACACCTGTTCTCTACCGACTCAGTTTCCGCTTGAGGTATTAGTTTTGCTCTAAACCTCTAATAAGATTTTCATGTTCTGTTCATGTGTACAAGTTTGTTTTATGATATGGTATATGTATGTTACATCTGAACTCAGTTCCGCTATGTACTTCTTGTCGAAGGTAGTCATTCCGTCAATTTTCGACTTAAATGATCAGTATTTGTATATGGTGATGAGGTTGAGGATTAATTAGGTGGTCTTACCAGTGTACCTAACGGATGGGACCCCACGAGTCGTGGTCAGTCCCAATGACTCGTGAGGTGGGTCGTGAGTAAGCCTATGATAATTTAATTGAGGATGAGGCAGTGTACTTGACGGGCAACACGACTAGTCATTGCCCGTCCTGACGAGTCGTCAGGTCACCCGTTAGGGTTACCTGACAGTTATTTCCTGTGAATTAGTAAGGGCCTTCTAATAATTTCCTAAACTCCTAAGGCCTAAACTATGTCGTTTTAAGGTCGTAATACGGTCTTTTAAGGGGGATTAGTCCATGTTAAGCCTTATTTATGCATGCAAGAGTTAGAGAGGAGAGTAGAGGGTGATTCAAGAGTTCTTCCTCAAGTTCTTCAAGTTTCCATCAATTTCTTTGTGGGTATTCAAGGAACTTCGAAATCAATCCATTCCTAGGTACGTAGGGTTTAGAATGGGTGAATCCTTTCACACCCATGCCCCAAATTCCATTTTAAATTATGAATTCTCCTATTCAAGTCTATGGGGTTTTACCCAAATGCATGAAAATATGATTTCTCTTTATGGGTATGATTTAATTGAGTTTTAATTATTGAACTTTGAATGATGGGTAGGTTTTATATTACTTTCCTTGAAATCATGTTTCAAGATTTTTAAATAAAAAATGTCCATTTATGAAAGTTCATGAAAGTTATGATTTACGATGAATATTCAATGTTTTGAGATTTATTTATGACGGAAAAGCATAAATTGAAGTTACCCATGTTTATGAGCATACTTTGGAAGAACTGAGTATGTTGAAGTATTAGGCAATGCCCACATGTTGATGAATGATTTACAATTTATGAAACGAATTGCATGATTAATAGATTTATGATGTTGGCCAATGAAAATGGCCTTTGATTCTTGGATAATCATGTTTTAAAGGGGATTAATAATGATACATGTTATATTTTAGCCAATGAATCTTAATGCATGACGTTATTGATTCACGTATGAGCGTATATGCATGTTTTGGGAGTTGTGTCTAGCACCGAGCAGCATGGCGTTCAAAGGACTACGCCGGTGTCTCATAACCATGTGCCGCCGTAGGTTTCTAATGATATATTGTATTGATAATGATCCACTCAAATATGATATCACGCCTAATGCACGACCCTCGCCTGACAAGCCAGGGTTGGCTCTGCCCACTTGAGTGAGATAGTTGGGGCTTCATGAAAGGCTCTACCATGATGGTGTCGGTTATGATGAGTCCTCCCATTGTTCCGAATGTTTTATGCATTATTATGTTTATGTTATTGGCTCAAGTTATATTTTGATAAAGTTTACCTATGCTTATGACAATGAATGATTTATGAATGATTTGATAGTCTTGAGCCTTATGTTTTCTTACGGAATTTATGATATAAGCATGATGTCCTTCTCCTATGATTATTTATGAGTTTTATTTCCTTTTAAATGTCTGTTTTACTTACCTTGCATACTCGGTACTGCATACTGGTACATTCCCCGTGCCTGACCGCATACTTATGTTGTATCGTTTCATGATACAGGGTCCGGATCTCAGGCTCATCCATCCTTAGTCCATCTCAAATTATACTCACTATTGGTGAGTCCATGTTCCTAGGCAATTTGAAACTTTTTATGTTATCTTGTATTTCTTAAAGATTGTTTGGGTTAGTTGGGGATATTGTCCCATCAACCCATCGTATGGGTAGAGGCTTTCAGACAAGTATGTGCAGTACCCAACCTGCATGCATATGTTCAGTAGTTTCCTGGAATGTTGTTATGGTTACGTTTTCGCTATGTTTTATGTTTAGGGGCATTCGCTTATTTTAATGCGATTAGATGTATGCATGTGCCATGGGTCAACTTGGGGTCTCGGGTCCTTTGTCCTGGTGTCTATGATCCGGGTGTACGTTCGGGTCGTGACACTTGATCATTTAGATAATTAGCTTCCTCCCTAGACTGATTCCTCCATCATTTCTGGGCCTTTGCCTTGAGAATCCACAACATTCACCTTTTCAGCCCCAACTCATCAAATGCTTAGCAAGAGACCCTATTGTGGTCTTTATTTCAGCAATTTGATATATCTTTATCTTCTATTCTGCACATACATACTACAGAAATAGACCTCACGAGTTCACTTCTGTAAAAGCATGCCACGTTGGTTTTAGTGATGTTGTCAAGTAGCTTAGCAGCTTCAACATAAGTTTGACTCGCTTAATGTTCCGCCAGACATGGCATCAGACACCACTTTAAAAGTTAACATTTAGAGACCTGTAGAAGATTTCCAATAATGTATCTAGGATCCTGTGGTTGGGCACCCTTTGAGTTTTTTGTTGAACCTCAACCATGTCTCTTGAAGTGCTCACAATTTAATTTTCCAGTTGGAGATTCTGCCTTTCAGCTGCAAAGCTCTCGAAAGTGGGAAAAATATTTCAAGAAAAGCCTTTTTCAACTCCCTCCAGTGTAATAGAATTGCTGGGCGTCAGCCATCCAGCGTTGGCTCACTTCAATGAAAAGGAAATAACCTCAGCTGTATCGCATCCTGAACTCACTCGGTTGTTTTTATGTTTACAGACACCCATAATATTAGTCAAGTGAGTATGTATCATCAGTTGCATGACCCGCAAAATATCCCCTTCATGTTGAGCAACTGATCATAGCACTGCAATATCTAAATTCTTGCCTCACAGAAAAGGGGAGGGACAATAGCTCTAGTGGCACTGTCTTTGTTAATATCATCATCACTGTCCACTAAAATACCCGGTGTCTCTACTGATCTGGACTCTTGGTTCTTCTAGCTCGCTCTCGCTTTGGTAGCTAGGCAATGCTTTTAGCAACCTTGCTAACTCTCGATCTCTTGCCCGAGCTTGTTCTTCAAATTTCAATATTCTGGCTGGTTGTAGCTTGGTCCACTTTCTCTTGCTCTTGTACGTTGGTCATTCTCCTCAGATTTCACAGTGTTTCACCAAGTTCGTGGATCGATTGAACCAGGGATTTTCCTTGGATCCTAGCATCAGCAATAACTCCAAGACCTGCTAAGAACAAAACATCAAAGAAAATAAAAAGGAAATAAGGACCAACAGTAAAGAAATACAACAATTAACAAAAGCCTTAACAATATTCCTGCAAAGGTGCCAAAATTGATGTCACAAAAATTACACCTCGTAAATGATATATAAAGCTATGATGTCAAGTATAGAACTCAACAAGGGTTTATGTGTCGAATCCTACGAGGATTAAGACAGGAACTTGAGTTAATGCATTTGGCTAATACTATCGATTTACTTATTTCCTGGGGAAATATTTGAAAAAAACAAAGTAATAAACAAGATAAAGACTAGTAGATGCTAATCAATTTCGGTTGTATTCAATCAACAAGTTGACTAGATTGCATTCTCATGACTTCAATAACCACAAGGCTTTTACATCAAAGCACATGCACTTATCCGTATACAGGTGTATACTTAATTAACTCTTACCTTTAATAAGGGATTAGCTATTCCTCAGACAAGGTCAAGCTATTAGATGAGTGGTTGATAGCCTCAAATTCCATTGTTAATCCCTTTTCCCATTCACTACCCCCTTGATCCAGTAGCAAGAATATGGAAAATTCCAACATTTGCAACCATTAAGAAATACCAAAACAAAAGGAAAACAATACATGCATAAATCCCATTCAAGAATCATTAAGTTTTTTTTACCTGGGCGTGTTTTAATTCATCATGGTTCATTGAACCCTAGTTATGGGTTTAGCTACTCATGTTTGAATAATCACAATCAAGAAAATAATGAAGAAATCAATTGTAACTTACAAAGATTCACAGAAGAAAAACCATGATGAATTGAATAAAACTCCAAAATCGCGAACAAACTCCAATGTTGTTTGATTCTCAAAATCAAGAACAAAATTACAAACTTTGTTTCTTGAACTAAGAAGGATCGTTCACAACACTAAAATTTATGAGAAAAGTGGTAAAATAAACTATGTCTAGAAAATAAACCTAAATATTGTATTTATAGTCCCAAACAAATCTTTTCCTAATAAGAAATGGACTCCAAGTCGGTATTGATAATGGGCCAAGTAACGACTTCGTGTCTCCTAACGCAGTCATGGACAGTGAATTTGACTCGCCTCGGCATTTGTCCAGCCCCCGTGATGGGTCACCTAATGACTCATAGGCTGGGCACCAGTCTTTAGGTCCCTCGTGGCCATGGTCACCAAATCTGTCAGTGCACTTGACGATGCCTCACAGTATCTGATCACGGGCTGCTACTTCACCCGACGATTCGTTGGTCTCTGTCTTCACCGGCATTCTCCTTCAAAATTTTTCCTCCTAGTCTCCACATGATCGTATAATGACTCGTTACCATATATAATGAGTCGTGCCTTCAACTCGTGAGGTGCACTCGGTTATTTTTCATCAAACTCGATCTTCCCACGACTCCAAGCACGAAGCCGCTCGGGCTGGGACGACGACTTGTGACCCGTAGCAGCCACATTTTTTGTCTCATTTTTTCTTTTTATTTCTATTTTCCATTCGGGACCTCGCTTTTCCGCAACACTTAACACAAAACACATCATATCTATATAAACATACCCGAAATGTGCATATTTTCTAGTTTTAATTGTCAAAGTGCTGTAAAATCACGATACATCATGGGTCCTGGAAAAAGGAGCTCTGGAGCTGGGGAATCAACTAGTGACAAAGACGACTGCTACTTTCTCATAACGGGTCATCTAGCCCCGTGGGTTTCCGAGGGACCAAGAATTGTTGACCTTGACTGAGAACGAGTCATTAGAGCTGACTACCACTCTGCTATTGTCTTAGTCATTCTGAGGAAACTTTTCTGGTTTTCTTCGGATTTTTCTTTGCAGGGTCTCGAGTCTAGTCTAGGAATGCTTTGGGGTGTTATAAATATTCTCCCCTGGGATCATTCGTCCGAATGAAGGCTAAAACTACCGGAAAATTGGGAAAGAGTTGCAATCTCAAACTAGCGTTGTGAACTGATTTCTCGTTATAAATCGACTCCGAACCGATTTAACTATACTAATAGAGCTAATGCAACTAGAATGCACATAGAAAATCTTAATAGAGCTGATGAGTATGGAACTAAACATAGTACCGAGGAGGGATTAGCACTCCGATGCCGGAATCGAATTGGAAGGGAATAGGAGATATTTGGTCATCATCATGTCTTTTCTGCTTCCCATGTGGCTCCTGCTAACTAGTTGGTTCCTCCACAAGCATTCTCTGAAGCGACTTCCTTGTTCTTCAAATTTTATGAACCTGGTGGTCAAGGATTTGAATCAATCTTCGTAAGAGAGACTATCTTACACTCCCACACTGTCTAACGGCACAACTGAAGTTGGATCAATGATGCACTTCTTCAATAGTGACACATGCAAGAGTAGGTGCATAGATGCTAACTATGGAGGTAGTTCTAACTCATAGTGCTACCTTGCTAATTCTCTTTAAAATTTTTGTAGGGTCCTACATATCTCGGCATCGAGTTTTCCTTCCTCCTAAACCTTATCACCCCTTTCATGGGTGAAATTTTTAGGATAAACCCAATCATCCACTGCAATCCTAACTCTCTTCTCCTCACTTCGGCATAGGACTTCTGATGGCTTTGTATTTTCAACCTCTTCCTAATAAGTTGCACCTTCTGCATAGCCTTATGAATTGAGTCTGGCCCTATCGCAGTAGCTTCACCAAATTTCAAACTACTCCTAGAGACGACAGCCCTACCAAATGCCTCAAACAGGGCCATCTGGATACTAGAGTCGGTAGTTGTTGTTGTAAGCGAACTTGATGAGAGGTAGGTGATCATCCTAACTGTCCTTGAAATCGATCACACATGCTCTCACCATATCTTCCAAGACCGATAGTTCACTCAACTTGTCCATCTATCCGCGGGGTGAAATGTGTTGATCTTGACCTAGGGTACCGAGTCCTTTTCTAATGATTCTGTAGAAATGTGAGGTGAACCTGGTACCTTTATTTGAAATAATGGACAAGGGCACTTTATGTAGTCCGACCAACTCCTAGATATAAAGCCTAGCATGATCCTCACCGAAATCAGAAGTTTGACCGAGGAAAATGTGCCGATTTGGTCATATGGTTCATTATCACCCAGATTGAGTCATGCTGCCGATGAGACAAGGTAGACCTGTAAGAAAATCCATATTCACTTCCTTCTTTTCCCGCTTCCATGTGGGTATGCTGATATCTTGAGTCATACCTCCCAGTCTCTAATGTTCCACCTTGACTTGCTGGCAGCTTGGGCACTTAGCCACGAGTTCTGCAATGTCTCTTTTTCATGTTGTTTCACCGGTAAATATACCTTAGATCATGGCACATCCAGAGTTCCGGTGGATAGAATATCTCGAACTGTGTGCTTTAGCCAGTATCTGTTGTCTTAAATCACCTACATTTGGTACATACTTCCTACCTCGGTAACGGAGTACACCATCTCCCTTAGAGAAAGCCACTTCTTTTCGAGAACCGCCTCCTTTTTAGCTTAAGAAGTATGGGATCTTAATCCTTCCTTGACTTAACTTCAACTACCAACGAGAAATCCAATTTCACTCTGCACCACTACTTCCAATCCTGGAGTTGTATCGACTAACCGCACTCTTTAATAGAGCTAACCTCAGGAATATCCTTTGCCAGCCTTTTTCTATCTTCAATATGAGCCACGCTCCCCAAAGACATCCTTCTTAGGGCATCGGCCACCACATTGGCATTGCCCGGGTGGTACAACACACTCATGTCGTACTCTTTCAGTAGCCCAATCACCTTTGGATAAAGATTTCTAAATCTTTCTCGACTAAATACATACTCAAGGCTCTTGTGATCGGTGAAAATATCCACATGAGACTCTAAAAGTAGTTCTTCTATATTTTCAACAAAAACAATATCACTGCTGCTAACTCAAGGTCATGGGTTGATAGTTCTTTTCATGAACCTTACGTTGACTAAAGGCGTAAGCTATCACCTTACCCCGCCGTAGATTAGAACCCAACCAAGACCAACTTAGAAGTGTCACAATACACTATAAATCCATCTCGTTTCTTCCTGCAAGGTTAACACTAGAGCGGTAGTGAGCTCTTATCTTCAACTCTTGGAAACTCTTCTCACACGCGTCGACCACCGAAATTCCACCTTTTTCCCGAGTCAACCTAGTTAGAGGAGATGCAATGGAGGAGAAACTCTTCCATAAAATTTCGGCAATAACCGGCCGCACTCCAAGAAACTTCTGATTTCGGTTAGGGGAAGGAGGTCTTGGCCAGTCTTTCACCATGACTATTATCTTTTGAGGATCTATCTGAATACCTCACCTCACCGCCACCAAGGAAATTCATAGACTTCAAACTAGAATTCACAATTGCTAAACTTAGCGAACAAATGGAGGTCCTCGAAAGGCTCATCACTATCCTTAGATGGTTATGCTCTTCCTCACTTCTGAGTATACAAGTATGTCATCAATAAATACAATGACAACATATCCAGGTACTGCTTAAAGACCTATTCATCAAGTCTATGAAATGCGGGGGCATTAGCCGCCTGAAGGACATAACCACGAATTCGTAGTGGACTATACTAGTTCTAAAGCTTTTTCGGTATGTCACATTCTTTGGATCCTTAGTTGATGGTACTCCCAACTTGATCTACCTTGGAGAAACAACTAGTTCCCTGAAGTTGATCAAACAAGTCATCAACTTAGGTAGGGGGCACTGCTCTAATTGTGACCTTATTCAATCGGCTGGCCGCTGATACACATTCCGAGGTACCGTCTTTCTTTTTCATGACAATACTGGAGCACCCCATGGAGAGATGTTGCGCTTGATGAAGTCTTTATCAAGGAGGTCTTTTTAGTTGTTCCTTCAACTCTTAAGATCAACTGGAGCCATTCTGTAAGGAGGGATAGAGATGGGATGAATGAATGGGAGAAGGTCCATGCCGAAGTCTATTTCCCGCTCCAGAGGAACTCAGAGAAGATCTTCCGGAAACACATCAGGGAACTCACTAACAACTAGAACTGGACTGAATAGTCGGGGTCTCGGAGCTGGAATGTTTGACAAACTAGATGATAAATACACTTCTTTAAAAATAAGCTTTCGCCCTTAAGGTAGGAAATAACCAACCTTCGGGCGCTAACTATCGCCATCTACTCTAAAACTGGCTCATTAGGAAAATGAAATATAACGACCCTAGTTTTCGGCAGTCGACTGGAGGCATAAATCCATAGAGTAACCAATCCATGCCAAGAATGAGGTAAAAATTAACCATGTATAACCTCTACCAGATCAGCTGGAATGACCTTTATTCAAGATTGAGCCTGGGCAGTTTCTATACAACGCATCGGCCTAATTGATCACCAACTAGGTGGAGACTGAGGATGGTTCTGAGAGGACCTCTGAACCGATATCAAACTAGGAAGCTACATAGGAGTCACGAATGATAATGTGGCTCCCGAATCTAGTAGGGCATACACATCTAAATGGAAAAGGCGTAACATATCCATGGCCACGTCAGTGAACTCTCCTAATCCCGACGAGAGGACAAAGCATAAAAATGGTTTTGGCACCGGCCTCCATCTGTACCTGGAAGTGTTGGCCTGCTGAGTTGGTCGGCCTGTTGGAGCTGCTGAAGTGTGGATTGTGATCTCCTCATCCTATTGACGAGCATTCTCTAAGACGATGACCTAGTCATTAACACCCAAAGCAACCCTCTCGGCCCCGAAGGCATTCCCTGATGGTTCTTGCCATGTATTTAGGGCAAGTTGGGTAGCGGTTGCTGGCACTGTGACTCTAGACTGTGAGCAAGATGTTCTACCCTCCAATCCTTGCGGGATCAGAAAGCAGGGCGCTGGTAGCGGGTGCTGGAGCCTTCTCGATGCAACCAGGCGGATGCAAATTTGCCAGACCTCTAGCTGACATAACTGATTGGCTGTCCTTTCCACTTGGTTTTCCGCACCAAGTTTTTTAGCTTTTTTCAGCCCCAATCTGCTGGGCATGAACAATGAGGCTGGAGAGGTCAATATCTTTTGATAAGCACTACAGTCCAAAGACTCCTTTGAGGACCAAGTTCGATACTCCATTGATGAACTTCAACATGCAAGCCGTTGGCTCGCCTACTATCTCTAGAGCATAATTAGACAATCCTGTGAACTCCAGTGCATACTCTTCACCGTCTGATTGCGCTGTTTCAGATTCATAAATTCCTGCCACCTTAGCCTCCCTGAGCTCCTGGAGGAAAGAATCTATCTAGGAAGGCTATAGTAAAACTCCTCCCACTCTACCGGCTCCTCTCCCACCGGTCTCCCTTCTTTCCACTGGTCGTCGTACCAAATATGGGCTACCCTTTTTTGCTGGTAGGCAGCCAGGTCAGCACTCTCAGATGAGCTAACACCCATAATTTGGGTGATCTTCCTAATCTCATCCACGAACTCCTATGCAATCACCCACCTTAGATCCATGGAAGGCCGGAGGGTTCACCTGGTGATAGTGAAAAGAACTAGCGAAGTAACGACTCATTGTTGGTTACAACGAGTAATCGTTTGGATCCATGGTGGGTATTGACCTCACCTATGTGGGATGGTAACGGTCATCCCATGACTCGTCGTGAGAAGTAAAGGTTGTGGTCACCAAAGCCATTGTATGGGGATAGCTATATATTTTCCGGCACCTAATGGAAGGCAACCACAACTTTTGGAGTATGTAATGAGTCAGCGGTGGAGGCTTCGTTGAAAGGAGTAGTTCAGGACCTGAAGGAGGAAGTAACGGACGAAACAACCCATCATGATTTATGATTCGCAATATGGATTTATTAAAATACACATTATGAAATGATGATTTGCAAAGTATATATATATATATGATTTACAAGTATGCGTGAACCTTATCATTTATTAATTATGTTTTTGGACGACTCACGGGCCTTATCCTCATGGCTAGTTCACGTATTTACAAGCATGCTGATGATTATCATAATTTAACTAGTCCATAAATCTCATGCATATTATACTATGAGCACTATATATGTTTTGGGAGTAGTATTTAACACTGAGTAGGTTAGGGGGCCCAAGTTCTGCCCTGAATCTCAGAATACGTGCCACCATAGGACATGACAGGACCTCCTTGTGACTGTCCCCTTATGCCCTATGGGGCCTTCATGTGTGATATCACTCATGGTTCTACCTCGTACTGTATGAACACCCTCCCGAGTAGGGATTTACAGGTCGGGTTCCATGTGTGCTCATATGGGGTATGTCGGTTATAAGAATCTCTCACTTTTCCTAATGATTTATGCATGTTTATGGTTATGTATATTGGCTCAAGTCTTGTAGTATAAAGATTTCTCTTATGATTATGATTACTACCGACTCACGAATGTTTTGAAAACTTGAGCCTTATGTTATTGTGCATGCTACCTATTTCCATGAGCATGTTGTCCCACTCTCAAGGATCATTCATGAGCTTTTTATATATTTTAAATGTCCGTTTTACTTCTACTCTTGCATATCGGTACATTTATCGTACTGACCGCATACTCTATGCTGTATCATTTCATGATACAGGAACCGACTCTCAAGCTCAGCCCCGTTAGTAGTCCATTTCAGAGTTAACAACCAGCCTTTTGGTGAGTTCTCATTTTCTAAGGCTATATGTTCAAATATTGATGTTCTTTATTTCAGATTTGCCGGGTTAGTTGGGGATGTTTTCCATCAACCCATCTCGATGCTTACAGAGGCTTTCGCATCAATTGTAGTACTCACCGCTATGTATTTTAGTACATTCCGGTTATGATGCTCTATTATTTTACATTTATGTTTTCGTTATATCGTATGTTCAGTATTCATCAAGTGATATGAAGTTAGATGAATGTTCATGCCATGGGTCGATTTGTAGTTCTCAGCTCCTTCTCCCGTATTACAATCCGGGTCTACATTCGGATAATGACAAACTTTGTAGCAGAGCCATAGGTTTGAAGTGTCCTAGGTGTCTAAAAGCCGCGTTAAGTAGAGTCTTTTTCATGTGGGTGTGAAGCGCGCCACACTTATAAAGGAGAGGCTACGAGACGTTTATGAAATGTTCCTTCTTTCATGATCTATGTCGTGCAATGAAAAGTCTTTCTATCCTTCTAATTCATGTTATTCGCGATTGTAGAATCATGGCTCCCCGAAGAATGAATAGTAGGAGAAATGGGAATGGTGAAGGCCATGAGGATGGCAACGTAATGGGCTCCAGCAGGCCCCACCAGTTTAGGAGAACTAAGCACTAGAGCCAGCTGCCCATGCCGAGTTATGGGCAAACTTATCCAGATGCTTGTGCCTTGACTAATTGTGTCAATCAGCGCTGTTGTGCATGGTCCACAAAATGGCAATGCAGTGGCAGCTCGAGTAAGAGATTTCTTGAGGATGAACCTGTTGGAGTTCCTTGGGTCCAAGGTAGATGAGGACCCGCATTAATTCATCGATGAGATTCTAAAGATCACCTAGGTTATGGGGCTGGCAAATGGGGAGTGTGCTGATTTGTCCTCTTATCAGCTGAAAAGGTGGCGCATATCTGGTTTAAGAAATGAGAGATGGTAGCAGTGGGGCAGGCCCTATAGGTTGGGAAGAGTTTATGTAGCCTTTCTCAATCGGTTCTTCCCGCAATATAAGGAACTTAAGGCGGCCAAGTTTGTAATCAAGCAGGGTGATATGTCAGTACAGGAGAATGCTCTGACTTCACCTGCTTATCCAAGTATGCACTAGAGTTAGTGGAAGGCCAGAGGACTCGGGTAACCTGATTTGCATGGAGAAGTGACTACTTGGATAAGGATCGTAGAATCGCCATGCTGCATCGTGATATATAGATTTTTCCGCATAGTGTATTGGAGGTAGAGAGAGGCCAAGAGGGCTAGGGACAGACAATTATGGGATTTTAGCCTAGGATTGGGGTGGATAACGCCAGTAGCCTTATCACAGGTCTTTTGCTCCAACACCATCATCGGCCAGTACACCATCTAGATCACGAGGATTGATGGAAGGTGGCTTCGATTCGAGAGGCCAGGTAGCATGCACATAGAGTGCACTTTCCCATCTTGTGCGACGTGCAACAAGAATCACCCAGGAAGGTGTCGAGTTAGCTCAGATGCTTGCTTCTGGAGTGTGGAAAACTCGGATTACGTACTCAGGGATTTCCTTCGCCGTATCAGCGGTAGAGCTTATGCTAGCTGCTAGTTCAGCCTCTCTAGCAGCATGTCTCTCTCAACAGGGTGCCTCGACTAGTTCAACTGGTTGTCAGCACCAAACAGGTTCTATGGCCTTACGACCCTCAAGAGTAGGAGACTTCACCGATGTGTTATCAGATGTTATTAGTGTTTCACCTTGATTTTATGCTTGTTGGATACAGGGGCTACCCTGTCTTTTGTGACACCTTATATTGCTAGTAGATTTGGAATTAGTCCTGAAACTCTACTTCAGAACCATTTTCAGTTTCTACCCGTATTGGTAATTCATTATAGCCAGACGGGTGTAGAGGACATGCCCGTCACTATATTGTATAAAGTCACCTGCACCTTGTAGAGAGCCATGATCGATTTTGATATTCTTGGCATGGATTGGTCGTATGCGTGTTATGCTTCTGTTAATTGTAGAACCTGTGTGGTGAGCTTGCTTTCCGGGACAGTCACCTTGGAGTGGACGGGTAGTTTTGCCATTCTCGTAGGTTGTTTTATTTACCTTAAGGCTAGACAGATGATTTCCAAGGGTTGTATGTATCATCTAGTTAGGTTATGATGTTGAGTCCGAGACCCTGACTTTTTAGTCAGTTCCAGTAGTGCGTGAGTACCTCCAGAAATATTTCCCCTGCATGATTTACTGTGTGTTCTCCCGAGAGGGAAATTTATTTTTGGTATTGACCTTCGCCCGACACGCTGCTCATATCTATCCCTCCTTACAGATGGCTCCAGCCGAGCTTAAGAAGTTAAAGGAACAACTTAAAGACCTGAGTGCTAGATAAGGGCTCATTAGACCGAGCAAGTCTCTATTGGGTGCACCAGCTTCTTTGTCCAAAAGAAAGATGTCTCTTCTATTGTATCGACATCGACAATTGAACAAAGTCACCACAGAACACCATCTTCTACCCAAATTGATGATTTATTTTGACTAGCTTCAGGGTGTCAAATATTTCTCAAAGATATATCTTAGATCCGACTATCAGCTCCGAGTTCGGGAGTGTGACATCCCCAAGATAGCCTTCGTGGATGCGTATGTTCATTATGAATTTGTAGTTATATCTTTTGACTAAAAATTTCAAGCTTTTATAGACCTGATGAACAGGTGTTCAGGCCATACTTGGATATGTTCGTGAGCGTGTTTATTGATGACATCATTATATACTCTCGAGCGAGGAGAACATGCCGCTCATTTGAGAATATGCTCTACTCTTAGGGATCGTCAGCTAAATGCCAAATTTAGCAAGTGTGGAGTTTTTGGGTTGAACTCCGTAGCATTTTTGGGCCATGTGGTGACAAGTGACGGTATAAAGGTGGATTCCCAAAAATAGAAGCGGTAAAGAATTGGCCTAGACCGGTGAATTCTTCCAGACATTCGAGTTTCGGGTTTAGTTGGCTACTACCTGAGATTTGTTGAATGCTTTACCCATAGAAGCGCCTTGGACCAAATTCACCCAGAAGATTGAAGTTTCAATGGTCCGAGGCTTGTAAGAAGAGCTTCCAAGAGTTGAATACCCGACTTACCTCCGTACTGCTGTTGACCCTACTCGAGGGTACCGATGGGTTCATAGTGTATTGTTATAAGCCTGCTGATCAGACTTAAAAGTGTATTGATGTAGCATAGGAAAGTCATAGCCTATGCCTCCAGGCAGCTAAAGGTTCATGAGAAGAATTACCCGGCCCATGATTTTGATTTGGCCGCAATGGTATTGGCCTTGGAAGATATTGCGACATTATTTGTATGGGGTCCACGTGGATGCAAGTTTCAATTATAAGAGTTTGCACATGTGCTTACCCAGAAGGACCTCAATCTTCGGCATAGGAGGTGGTTGGAGCTACTTAAGGACTACGATATGAATGTGCTACATCCTCCGAGCAAGGCTAATGGCACGCCGACGCATTTAGTAGGCTCTCTATGGAGAGTGTGTCCTGCCATAGATGAGATAGAGAAAGGAGCTAGTGAAAGATGTACATCGACTGGAAAGGTTGGTTGACTCGACTGATGGAAGTGTTGTTGTTCAGAACGGATCAGAATCATCCTTGGTGATTGATGAAATGATGCGATCAGCCAATTCAATTTTTGGTAAATTAAGAACTGCCCAATCGTAAGGTGAGGTCTTCTCTGTATGTGAGATGGTGTGCTTCGGTACCAGGGTCGCCTATGTGTTCCAAATGTTGATGATTTGAGGAGCTGGATGTTGCATAAGGCCTATAGATACAGTATTCTATCCATCCGTGCTACAAAGATGTACCATGTCTTACGGAAAATCTATTGGTGGAACGACATGAAGAAGGATACTGCTGCATCGTGGCTAAGTGTCCGACCTGTCAACAAGTAATGGTTGAGCATCAAAGGCCGGGAGGCGTGCATTAGGATATCAACATTCCTACTTGGAGGTGGGATGAAATTAATATGGATTTCATCACGGGTTAACCTCATACTCACCAACAATATGACTCCATTTGGTTGTGGTAGACAAAGCAAGACTAAGGCTGCACATTTTCTACCAGCTTAAACCACAAATTCTGTGGAGGATTATGCCAACTATATCGAGAGCTAGTTCGATTCGCATGGAGGCTCCTTATCCATCATTTCTGACAGAGGTACCCAATTTACTTCGCTTTGGAGGTCATTTCTAAGAGGACTTGGTACATAGGAGCAAAACTCAAAGACAACATTCCACCCGCAAATGGATGTGGCCAAGCAGAGCGGGACTATTCAGACCCTCGAAGACATGTTGAGAGCATGAGTAATTGACTTCAAAGGCAGTTGGGATGATCACTTGTCCCTGGACGGCTTCACTATAACAACTATTATTCTAGTATTCATATGGCTCTATTTGAGGCTATTTATGGGCGAAGGTGTAGACTGCCCACTGGTGGTTTGAGGTTGGTAAGGCAACAATGATGGGGCCAAATTGCTTATGAGGCTATGAATAAGGTTGAATTGATATGGGATGTGCTGAAACCGCCAGAGTCACCAAAAGTCCTATGCTGATGTGAGAAGGAGAGAATTAGAGTTTGAGGTGGATGATTGGGTTCTTCTTAAGGTATCCCCCATGAAGGGAGGATGTGTTTGGAAAGAAAGGAAAACTTAGCCTCAAGCAGGTTGGCCTCTATCGAATTGTGAGAAGAGTTGTCAAGGTGGCAAATGAATTGGAGTTGCCTCTCAGAGTTATCTTCCGTACATCCTGGTGTTTCATGTATCGCTCTTGAAGAAGTGTTTCAGGATCCACTTCTAGTTGTCCTGTGGATAGTGTTTGTGTAAAAGACAACCTTAGTTACTTAAGGTTCCGTGGAAATATTGGATCGTCATGTTCGAAGGCTAAGGAATAAGGAAGTAGCATCTGTTAAAGTGTTATGGAGGAATAACCATATTGAAGGAGCTATTGGGAGGCCAAAGCGATATGAAATCTAGATATCCACATTTATTTTCACGGCTCAATTCCAAATTGAGGATCAATTTTTCCTAAAAACTCTATTTAGTTTTCAAGTTCAGTTCATGTGTTCAAGTTTCTTTTATGTATATGGATGTGTATGTGAATCATGAAATCAGTTCAGCTATGTGGTTTGAATCAGAGATAGTCATTCCGTTAGTTTTCGGTTTAAATGATCGCATTTGGGTATAATGATTGCATGTCTCTATTTTTTGTATGTTTCCCACATTCGAGGATGAATGCTCCCAAGGGGAGAGGTTGTAATACTCCCGGAAGTGCCTACAATCAGACCCGGAATTTAAAATTTGGGTTGGATGAAATTGGGAAAATTCACAGACGGACGCATCTGTAAAGGAACGTTGGTTCAACCAACGACCTGTGGGAAGGATTAGGCCTGGTGATAGTGGAAACAATGAGCGAAGTAATGACTCGTTGTTGGTTTGGAGCCGTGGTGGGTACTGATCTCACCTTGTGGAAGGTATCGGGTCATCCCATGACCCGTCGTGAAGTAATCTGTCATGGTCACTAGCCATTGTATGGGGATAGCTATATTTTCCGGTGGACCTAACAAAAGGCAACCACGACTTGTTGGAGGATGTAACTAGTCGTGTCAGGTGTCACAAAGGAGTAGTACAGGACCTGAAGGAGGAAGCAACGGACGAAATAACGGCCTATTGTTTGATTAGACAAACTTGTCTTGTTGAGTTGTGGGGTCGACCCGAGATCAAGGATTTTGGCAAGGCAGATTTGATTTATGGATACTACGAGTCGTGTGGTATCCTCCACTGACCCGTTAGTCCGTCCATTAGTCCGTCAGTGCAGATTTTTCAAGGTTTTTCATTAAAGATATTTTCATCATTCCTACGCTCAAGGTCCTAAACTACATCGCTTTTAAGTTATTTCTCTCGAGTGTATTAAGATAGATTAAGCCCTTCTAGCCCTTCAAGGTTTTCTTCATCAATTTCCATTGGGCTTTCAAGGAGTGGTGAGAATTGATTTTCCCCGGATATGTAGGGTTATGAATGGGTGTTCTCGGTCACACCCATGCCCAATCTCTCCTAATTCATGAAGTTTGATCAAAAATCTTATGAAGTTTTAATTTAAATCTTGTGGAATTCTAAACGATCTATCAATGGATTATTATCTTCGTGATTTACATCATATATTTTGCGAATTATAACCATATTCTACAACTATTTTGATTATAAAATTATTAATTTTTATTTTCTACTAAATTAAGCCTAATTATGCATGTTCTATGATGAATCGAGTTATAATATTTACTTCAATTGTTGATATTCATAAACTCATCATGATTTATGATTCACAGTATGGATTTATTCAAATACCCATTATAAATTGATGATTTGCAATATATATATATATATATATAATTTACAAGTTATGCGTTAATACCATGATTTACTAATTATGTTTTTGACCGACTCACGGTCTTACCCTGCTAGTTCACGTATTTATAAGCATTCTGATGATTATCATAATTTAATCCAGCCCATGAATCTCATTCATATTATACTATGAGCACTATATATATTTTGGGGGAGTAGTGCATTAACACGAGTATGTTCGGGGGCCCGTGTTCTTCCCCGAATCTTAGAATTTCGTGCCATCGTAGGACATGATGGGGACTCGCTGTGACTGTCCCCTCTGCCCAAGTGCTCCTTTCATGTGTGATATCACGCCTTTCATGTTCTACCCTTGGCAAGGTATGAACACCTCCCGACTAGGATTTACAAAGTCGTGCTCCATGTGTGCTCATATGGGGGTATGTCATTATAAGATCTCCTACTGCTCCTCATGATTTATGCATGTTTATGATTATGTATATTGGCTCAAGTCTTGTTCTATAAAGCTTTTCTCCTATGATTATGATTAAGATTGAATTACGAATGTTTTGAAAATCTTGAGCCTTATGTTATCGTATGCTACCTAAGTGTCATGAGCATGTTATCCTACCGTTATGATCATTTAATAGCTTTTATATATTTTAAATTTTCATTTTACTTACCTTTGCATACTTCTTGGTACATTTCACGACACCGCATACCTATGCCGTATCATTTCATGATGGTTGCACCCAGCCTATCGTCACCCCATCGCTGTCCATTTCATAGTTTAGCAACCAGCCTTTTGGTGAATCCTCATTTTCCGAGGGCCATATGTTCAGATATTGATGTTCCTTTTGTTTCCGTTTTGCTGAAGTTACTTGGGGATGTTGGATCCCATCAATCCATCTAATACGATAGAGGTTGTTAGACTAATTGTATTACTCAGTTGTTGTGTATTTTTAGTGCGTTCCGTTTATCATGCTATGTTATGTTACGTTTATGTTTTCTCTATATCTATGTGCAAACATTCCGCTTAAGTGATATAAATTTAGATGAATGTTCATGCCATGGGTCGACGGAGTCTCGGCTTTTATCCCGTGTTACGATCTGGCTCATGTTTAAGTCAGACATACCGTCCCGTAGCCTCCCCATCATAAGTGTGGCATGCTTCATATCCTCGAAAAGGACTTCTACTCGACGTGGCTTTTGGACATCCTAGGATACTCTAAACCTAGTGCCCTGGTACTGTTTTCTTCATCACTTAACTGAGTCTACACTTGGACAAGACGACGTGTGCTTGGAGTCACAACCCCTAAGTCAATCCATGGTCTATTATAACACTGGTAATCTTATAAAAATCATAGAGGAAGCTTTAAAAATAATAAAATCATTTATGAAGAATAAATAAATTAGTAACGCTTATACAACTCAAAACAAAACTAGAAATTCTGAACCGTGTCTCAAGCCATCCATATTCGATGAGTGGCTGGGACAAGCTCCCAGCTAACTCTAAGTATAACCGAATGAGACATGATCAAGAAAATACATTGTCCTTGGAAAGATGAGGACTCACCATGTATGCAATCATAACTCACGGAGAAGATCTTTCTAAATATGCAGAGATTGGGAACTCCGCAATCAGACATAAATACAATATAGCATAAATGTAAGGCAAGTTAGTACTTTGAATGTACTAAGTAAGTAGGACAAAACATGTCACGAAGAATAAATAATCAAACTCGTAATGACATGCAATGACCAACTAAAGTGTGCCGAAACCGAATAAATCAATATACCGAAATGGTCAGTAAGCCCCTATTTGGTGGTCAAGGATATGCCCCAAATCTGAGATACTAATTTGAACTACTGTACTGAACTGATTTGAACTGAGTAACTGACACTGTTTTGAGCCGAGATAAATTGAGACTATACCGACTAGTGGGAGAGTTTATAAACTGAAGCATATAACCACATGAGCTAGATGTGGGAGTCCGATGTATACACCCCATTAGTAGGGATCTCCAATATACCTTGTCAGGGTATAAAGGCATGAACTTGGTGATCACGTCTGGGGCCATAAAGCCAATAAAAAATAACCTACGGTGTCAATGTCGTAATTCTGGGAACTTGAGTGCGGTCCGCCGGGTGCTAAGTCCTACTCCCATCGGATAATCCTAGATACAATACTAAGTTGATAGCTCAAAACTGGAGCCCAAGATTTTGTCAGGACATTTCTATCTCGAAGTACCTTGAGATTCTTATCCAACTAGATTCTCTAACTAGTGTTCTAAGACTTGCCGAGCTGCTTATCCGTAAGCCGTAAACCATCTAAAGAACAAATCAGACTAAGCCGGATGTTCTAGCCGGCCGAGTTTATCTGGAAGCGTCGTAATCCTTAAAGAACAAACCGTAATCTGAAGCTGGATGTTCATGCCTGCCAGAGCTACTTATCTAGAAGTGTCATTACTGATATCGAGTCTAATATTGATAACTGGAGTAAGCATCAATACCATAAGAAATGGCTAGGTCAAACTGATTTCCACCACGACATTTCGGGATAACACGAGCATGTCAGAATCTGACGAAGACTGGACTAACATGTACAATGTGGATTTCCAACACATACTAATAATATGGGAATCCAAACTAATAGAGTCAAGCTACTGGAAAAAATAGTCCAACCCGCAAGATTCTAATTCTACCTAACTCAGAACTAGGGCTAAATCTCATTATATACTAGTTTTGAAAAGCTTTGTGAAATAGGAATAATAAAGCAGTCAATATCAAGTGAGTAATATTCCACTTGAATCTTAAAGAAATTTTTATCTAAAACTTTCTACATTTCAAATCCACAAAGTTGTGAATCATAGAAGAAATAGAGAAAGATTTGGGACACACGAGAAGAACTTATTCTCTCGGTTAATTTTTGATATTTGGATAAGAAATCCCCAAGAAGAAAGTTTGAACTTCTGTAACTGACAAATAGCCTTAATTCTTGTTTGAGAGGAATTGATCTGGCTTTACAATCATTTTTCTGAAAGTGCTAGTGGAATGAGAGAGAAAACCGTTTAACCCACCTAAATTCTTTGAAAATATGCTTAAAAACGTAGTTTAGGGACTAAATATATGAGAATTAAAAAGTATTCAAAATAAGATTTAAAAACTGCCCGATAGGGGACCAACTGGTCACTCAATGAGTCATTAGTTGAGACCATGACTCGTTGGGACCAATATTGGTCCTACTATTTGGGTTCTTGATTCACCGGATTTGGCAACTTAGGACACCAAGACACGCTGGATGAACCAATAGGTCGCTACTATGTGGCCACTAGAAAACCTGGAGCGGCTCGACAACGGCAATATAATGACTCGTTGGACCTAATGGGTCATTGTGTCCAATTTTTACCTTCACTGGAGAATTTCTAAAACTTAACTTCGATGATTTTATGTGGAAAATAACTCATTGTGTGGTACAATGGGTCATATACCACTTATTGCCACTAATAAGGGCTTTTAAATCTCTAACAACAACTTCCACACCACGACTCATAGTTTCTCACAAAGGGTCATTCTATGTCTCGTGAGTTCTCGAGGGACCAAGCATCGCTGACCACGACTGTTACAATGAGTCATTGAAGCCGACTACGACTCGTTGTCTCAGCTGCTCGAGGCAATCCTTTCTTAGTTTTCTTTTCCTGGATTTTTCTTCCGTGGTCCGAGTCTAGTCTAGGAAAGTTTTGGGCTGTTACAAGAACTTTGTAAGTTGAAACTGGGATGTTGCTATTTGATATTGATAATTTTGTTTTCTACCAAGTTCAATCTCCAAAAATTGAAGATCCCGCAAAGGCTTGAAGAATGTTAAATCCCCTAAAATGTAATTTTCATGCACTTCGTAGATCTGATGGTGTATCACCTAAAGAGGTTCAACTATCTACAGGGAAGGAAAGAAAAGTGATTTAGGGAGAAGAACAAAACACTATCTGTGTATCGAGGATTATATGTATGCACCTTGAGGATCTATACAAAAAAGCATGACATAAGGAAAGAGAGAAAGGATCAACCAAAATTGTAAGCAAATATTCTCTCTCGAGAGTTTCTTACTTGGAATCAAATGGAGTTGTAGTGATGTTCAAACGAAGATGTAGCGGTGGAACTCTTACTACGCTGGGTAGGATTGACCACCACCACCGAGCTCAGTTGGTCCGGAGAAGAGGAAGAGTCTTGGACTTTGAGACCATCAAGAAACATATGATATTTTCTATCCTATTTTCAAAATTTTCTTTTTTCATTTTTTTGAATTTGTTTTCTTGTTTTTGGCCGCTCACTTTTGGATATGGTCTTGCTAACTTTTTTTTTTTAATAAAGAAGCCTTGAGCCTCACCTTTAATTTAGTAAGAAAAAGATTTTAAGAGAGACAGAGAGATGCATATGTTGGTAATTCTTGTATGTATTGTGGAGGACCTCATTTGAATATAAATTATCATTATTTTTCTAAAATGGATTGTGTACATCTCCCCTATCTTTGAGGGAATGTTTGTAGATATGGTGGTCGAATGACTACGAAATGGTTTTCAACTCCTATTCCTCTTTTCCAAGCCTCCCTATTACATTATTCTCCCATTGGGCTTTTGTTGACATGAGTAATAAAGTGGAGGATGTAAACATGATGCCTGCTCTTATTGATGTGATGAAGTAGTTAACACAAAGAGATGAAATGTAATGTGGAGGTTGCCATAGAAAGACTTGAGGTCAAACTCACCAAAATGCCGGTTGAGGCTTAAACTTGTAATGATTTGTATGTTACGAGCTCAGCTAATACCTAGGACAAACCCCAATAGAAGAAGAGAGTGAGTTCCTAAGCAAAAATATAATTATGAAGAATAGATGTAGTGAGTCAATTTTGGCTCAAGGAACTAGCTCTACAATACACTTCAGAATATGCCCATACGGTCTTACTCGACATGCCGACAGAATTGATAGAGTGAAAGAATGATCTCAGACATGAGGTAGATCAATTTGTCTTAGATATTCATGACCTTTATACTTACTTGAAAATAAAAGGTTGGGGGTCTGAGGCCCAACCACGAATTATTGTGGAAACTAGCAACTTCTGGAACAGAAAGAGGGATTTCAACCATTCAACGATATTCTTTTGGTCTATGTTGATGTTGAGGAGGTGTACAAATGTGAGAATATCATAATAATGCAGTTTTGAAGTTGGGGAACATTGGTAATAATTCTAAAAGTCATAAAGATCGTATCCGAGGGTTGAAATGAAAATAAAAATTTCTTTTACCTGTCACAGACGAGCTGCTCAGTGACTCGAGAGGTGCACCATGAGTCGTTAGATGACTCGGGAGAAGGGAGAGCTGGGCTGCTTGAAATTTGGGATTGAATACGAGACAAATCACACATCGGCCGTAACGAGTCATGTGAGCTGTACTGTGGTCAGGAGCCGAATCATGATGGCACTGGTAGTGAACCCAATGACTCATCACCAGCTCCAACGATTCGTCATGTCCCCCATTACAAGCCTTAAGACATGATAAAATAAATAAAAATATTTTTAATAATTTTAATTAAATTACATGTTTTTTTTGTTTTTTTAAATTTAAAAGATTTTTTTTAAGAGGGTTTAACTCATTCTTAACATATCCTCTCCATGCATGCGAGCCGAAGTTTCCCAAAGGATGATCAAGCCTAGAAACTCATCAAGTCTTCTCCTAATTACTTTGGGCATACAAGAGGCTGTGAAATCAGAATTATCCAAGTATGTAGGGCTATGAATGGATGTATTTATCCCTCCCATACCCAAATGCCTTCAAATTCATGAAAATTCTAGTTGATGAATCTATAGGGTTTTTAGCCCAACTTGTGAATTTTCTAAGCATTTTTTATGGATATAATCTTCATGTTTCTAATATTGAATTATGATTCATGGGAATGTTTTATAATGTTTTCAATTATAAATTTGTGTTTTTAAAGTCTTAATATTATGATGGTATAAATTAAGAAAGTTCATGAAAAGTTGAGATTATAACATATGTTTTCAAGCATGATAAGATGTATATGATGAAAGTATGATTTCGAATTAACCATGTCTATATTTATGTTTTGACTATCAAGTCTATTTCAAGTATGTTTATGTTTGGTCAAACCCATATGATCAAGTATGTTTCATGATTTATCTCAAATTCATGTTATTAGCTTACTACATGGATTTTGGAGTCTACACTCCCACTCTTTTCAACTTGTGGTATGGTTTGAGCCAAGGTTCCTGATGTTATGATTTCAGATTTTGCATGTATTATTATGATTCAAATTGGCCATTGTGATGATGGTTCAGCTTCTGCATTGAAAAATGATGGAGAGCATATGCATGTTTTTGGGAGGTGGCCTAGCACCCAGCCCGCTAAGGGTCAATCAACCTTGTGCCTCGTAACTATGTGCCAACGTAGGTATGATTAGATCATTTGGGACATACTTTGTGAGCTTCCCCTGCCCCAAGAGGCCTTTAGCTTGATATCGATATCATGGTAGTACCCTTACCTGGCAAGGCTTTGACCGCTTCCGCCGCTCTGAGTGCACAGTCGACCACGTAAGCTCCATCGTGGTAATGTCGGTTATATGACGAGTCTCCCATTATTTCTCCTGATTTCAGTTATGCATGTACATCAGTAGTGATATTATGTTTTCAGTAGGTTGACTCAATATTCAGTTTTGCTTATGAATAATCAGTTTCAGCTTTGGGTCCTTCGATTCAATTATGATATTCAGTTATGGTTAAATCATGTTTTCAGATAATAGCATGCAAGTCCTACTTTCAGACCTTATGATGAAACGTTTTATGATATGCATGATTTCTGATTTTACTTACTTAGCGGTTTTACTTACCTTGCATATTCGGTACATTCGTACCGACCGCATACCAATGCTATATCGTCTTAAATACACCCACATTCAGGTTCAGTCCTGCAGTTAGGGGCCAGATCCTCAGAGTTAGCATCTCTCAGCCAGCATTGGTGAGTCCTACTCATTACAAGAAAATAGATTTTTAGCGAGGGAAAATCTCATCGTTATAAGTCCATATCCGGTCGCTAGAAATTAATAAGGACTCAAAAATTATTGGTCATCACTAGTCACTAAAGCTCTGACGTTAAAAGTTAACGATTCAATTTCACCCGGCTGTTAAAGAATATTTAATGACAACATAGCCTCTTCGTCAATACCACCTTTTAACGACTAAATTTTTTCATCGTTAATTGACAATCGTGTCGTTAAATTCATCAATGACAATAAGAAGTCAATTGTTAAAAGAGTTTGTAGCAATTAGATTTTTTTCACCAATAATTAGTTTCTATCTTTTAACAAAACTAGATATATACAAACAGGAGAGACATCTAAAAACATATTATTCATATAAAATTTTCGCTTAATTACAAAGAACTTATGCATCACTACAAAAAATTCATTCATTCTAATTGCATGACAATATAATTATCAACTCCTAATAAAAGAGAGAACAAAATTGTAACATGTACAAATGAGAATGTCATTAAACAACCCCATATCAAATAGAAATAGGTTCTTTTGTGATTCAATACTCCTCTAACATTTTCGGTTGCTTCAATCTGTACGCCCTTTCTTCAAGAACAAATTCTTCATACTCCCAAAGAAAATGCAAATCAAATAAAGAAAACAAAAAAATTAGAGGGAGTTTTCACAATTTTATCTGTTAAAAAACAAGTTCATGTTAGTTAAATATCTTGACTTACATCAATGTTAAAGTAAAGTCGATGAGATAACAGATGCTTATATTGAAAACATGAATCACATTCTTCTCACTTAATTATAGTAGAACTGAATTTCATACCATTGATAGTGATTATGATAAATTAGGCATGACTAAAGACTCGAAGCAACAATTCTTTCACTAGTGATAAGTACTAACTAACTTACTATATTCAATTTATAATAGTTAAACCACTACCATATTGAAACAAGTAGAATCATAAGGTGTTTACTTTAAAAAAGAACTTTTGGAGCGACTACTGACACTACCCAAGAAGTTTGACAAGAAGTCAGCCTGTCACCTGAAGTCCAAAATGAATAAGTAAAAATAGCTACTTAGACAGAGCACCAAAATCCATTTGATTGGGTGTTGCATTGTTAGCTAATGTAAATTAGATACTTTTGAACTATGGAATTTTTCTTTATTATAGAAAAATATAATATCTATGGTGGTGGAATCCCTTACATGTTGTATAACCACATCACAACCATACACATGAATAAAAAATTCAAAAGGTGTACTGGCTCAGCTTGCATTTAGCTCCTCTAGAAAACATTTATCTAAATAGTCACGTTCTGCTGTGTTTTCCCCAAAGATCAATCAAACTAATAACAACAATTTGATGTATTCGAGTAAAAGATTAAAATAATAATTGACATTGTTGTCCATGAAAGCACCCACAAAAACAGAAGCTGCTCTGGTCGACTAGGCAAAAAGATATAGGTGTAAGGTGTTGATAAAATTTCATTGGGTTCTATTTTAGTTATAATCTACCTTCAAATAGTAAAAAATGTTCCTTTATGTCACCGAATATTGAGAATTAGTGTAGCTAAGGAATATGCTAAATTGTAAAAATCACATAATTTTAAAGTACTAGTAAAAAAATATTTCTCTTACTGTGTAGTCTTTTCTTGATATCTTTTTCTTTTATGATGTCAATTAAAGAAAACTACAAAAGAAATCTCGTAGAGAGAAGTCAACAATTTCAAAATGAGTTTCATAAATTCTAAACTTTGCCGACTTATGTTCATATAAGCTGTTGCACAACACTATAATAGAAATATATTCATCCATAATTAACAACAATAATCTGAAATTTTACAACTTCATTTACCTCCTCCAACAACTTGATATATTTTCCTTCAATCCAGCACCATCGCTACACATAAACATAACAAGATGCCTCGGGCCACACTACTAGCAAGCTAAATTAAGACGAAAATAAAATAAAAGACATAAGATAAATAAACAGAGATGAACTCAAAATTTTGGAGGACGATCGGGCAATATATTCCAAAAGTCTATTACAACCCTTATTATTACTAACTTTACACTCTCTTTAATATATAAGAAGTAAACAACAAATTCTACACGTGGCTTAATTTTTTGTTGCTACTTCATTCATATTTCCTAGTTCACTCTATTTGACACCCTCATATATTTAATTCTAGCTGCAAATTGAGGAATGAACACATGGTGATGCCAACATATTTATGAAATTCTAAATCTATCTTGCTACAAATAATCCATGCTTAAATTGAATGTGTATATTACTTAACTGATAACATATAGGAAATATTAACACTATGAATTTCGGTGCAAGTATTTGTGCCTGGAAAATCCTAAATGATACAACCAATTTAGGTCGTAGTAAAATAACATTTCATCTTTTCTTTATATTATCCATTATCTTAATGGTGTGGTCATTTTCATCATCATTTATTTGTCCTTGGAGCTTTAATGTTTGTGCTCCATGTCTTTGTTAAATCCACTTCAATAATTCCATGAGAACCTTCGTAATGTCCAGAATTCTATGCTTGTTCATTAATCTATTAGCAGCTATAGACTTGCCATAGGATTAACATATTATTCAAGGCAAGCAATAACATATCAAAACTGAGAAACATAATAAGAGCCAACTACTTTTTCATTTTAACATTTAACAAGAACGCCTATGGTTATAACTATAAAGAGAAGAATTAAATCTTAAGCTTAAGAACTTTTTTCATAAAAAGTAGATCAACTTGTGGGACTAACTGGAGAAGAAATTTTAAATGCTTTGATATATGAATTGTCTTACCTTTAGAAATGCATAAACTAAAAGCAACATACATGAAGAAGTTCGATTTACCTCAAATAGTGACTTCTCTAACACTTCTCCGACCTATCTCAATATGCTGTGACTTACTAATCCAAGTTTATTAGCAGACCACAGGCGTTTACCCAGACAATTAAAGTTCTCTCTCATAGAAGAAGTTGATATACAT
The DNA here is from genome assembly GCA_018107945.1 of Datura stramonium. NCBI lineage: Eukaryota > Viridiplantae > Streptophyta > Magnoliopsida > Solanales > Solanaceae > Datura > Datura stramonium. The sequence continues at coordinate 12,692 of JACEIK010004647.1, read as the reverse complement.
CACTCAATTTCATTCTTGCTCACTGCTAGTTCTTCAACAATTTTTCTAGTAAAGGACAGTTGCACATCAAAGATTGATATATATTGAATATTCATTAAGAGAAGAGAGAAAATCAATATTTTTAATACCACAACCAAGATTATCATTTCCTACCTCTTAAGCAAGAAGGAGAAAACATAAGACTGTCTAACTTATAATGCCAATAGTGAGGATCCGTCAAACACATGATGTGTTCACAGCTAAATTAATTACCACAAAAACTAGAATACATCTGCTACAAAATACATTTTTGTTTGCACAAATAAACACATTTCACAAAAACACATATGCTGGCAACTTTTTAATCTATTGCTTGCATCTATAATGATATAATTAGAGTTAAAATAAAAGACAAGATGATTTCTCATTTGTGATTCACAATCAGTAAGAGCCGAGGAATAACACACATAACAAAATACAAGAGATGATTTTGTTTACCTTTGAAATTTAAACAAGAAAGAAAGGTGAGAATTTGAATCTCACATCTTTGAAATACCAAATACAACTTAGAGAAAATGGGTTCCGAATCTTAACACACTGGCCATCAACATAACCTTGATCTCTCCAGATAGCAAGCCTCATGACACCATGACCTTGAGCCCTAATAGTTATGTGTCGACTCCTCCGCGTAGGGGATTAAAGGTCATTCACAAAAGCTAGTGGATCTAAAATTCAACAAGAGAACCAAACCTCTGAGAAAAGGCACAATGTAATAAAAACTGTAATATAACAATTTCAAATCTCTCTTGCTAAGACCACAACAATTTATTCTGCACATATGTATACATAAAAAGATCTACAAATTATTTTGAAGTTTTTCACACCATATGAGAAACACAATATAAGAAATTCCCGATAGATGAATATCATTTTATCACAAGAAAATCAAAATACCAGAATTGATTTCTTATGATTACACTCAGATACTGAATAAAAATAGAGAATTGTTTGTATCTCATGTAATCGGAGCAAGAGAACACTTCACAAAATACACTTTGACAGCGAGCGAGATCCAATAGATAAATCAAATACTGACTCAAACAAACTCCTACATTGGTTTGAGATGAAATACATAAAACTCACCACCGAACCTTTCTTCTTCCTCTTTAAGAACTATATGATCTCCGACACGTGATAAAGATCGGTGCAATCCAAGTCCCATTTACATTTGGAGAAATCTGGTGTACTTGTGTGTTTTTAAGCCCTATTTCTAGATGTACCGACAAGAAGAAGCTAAACAGGTTTATTGGGAAACTTATTAGAAAATATTTAAAAGTGAGAATGTTTTGTGCAAAATTTTCTCAAAATAAATTTTGAAGTATATTTCTTTCTAACGCTTTTTTAAAACCAAAAAAATATAATGTATAACTTTAACGATCGAATCTAATTTTTCTAACGTCCAAATTCTTGTTCTTTCGTTATTGTTTGATTAAAAATAAGGACTTTAACAAACTGAAAATTTTTAGTCGCTATAGATACACTTATAACGACTGGATTAGTATCCTATCGCAAAATAGTGGTCGTTAAAGGTCTTTATTCTTGTAGTGTACTCATCCTTCGAGGACCCTTTTATTCAGCTTGTGTTTCAGTATGTTCAGTTTCAGTTTTAGTGAGTTAGCTGGGGCCTGCTCCCATCAACTCACAATATATGAGGGGCTTACTACAAAGACACATAGTATATTTTCAGTTTCCAGATCGTTGTGATGTGCCTAGATATTCAATGTTATCAGATTATTAGACTTCCGCTATTTTATATATGTCACTTCCATTATTATGTGTTTATTTTAGATGCCATGTTCATGCTATGGGTCGACTTGAGTCTCGGGGGTTCCTTGTCCCGTTCATCCGGGCCTATATTCAGGTCGTGACAAATGGCCCTCATTTTAAATACTTTTCAACTTTGTGCTTAATTGGCGACATAAAAATCGAGCCATCCAAGCCTGTAGAGAGATTTGTAGATGAGAAACAAAATCTTATATTTTGAAATTTGCTACCAGAAAAGAAAAATGACATTCTTCACTTAGAAGCTAAGAAGTAAAAAGATGCGACATCAATTGCTTGGTGCCGTTATTTTTAAGACCACTACCCTCGAGCGGAGCGTAAAATTAGAGAAGAAATTAGGGTGCAACCTATATTTTCAAGTGGAAGAAAAAGTGGTGAACTTGATGGGCGTCATTTACTAATTAGAATAGAAATATAACCTTGGTCTTGCTCAGTTGATGTAGAAGAAATATACATGCACTTCACTATTATCTGATTGCCATAAAAATATAGGCATAGGGATAGTTGAGTAGTCTTAGAGTTATCGCATGCTCAACAGCAATTGTCACGCCCCCACCTTGGGGGGTATGACTTGCATCTGGTGCCCTAGTAGGACTCGATCACATCAGAGCCTAAGAATATCTGGTGCGTGGCTGGCTCTATCTCAGATTTCGGGAGACAACGGGCTATATAACGGCCGGGAACACAGCCTCCGCCGATCGCCTATAGCCACCAGAACACAATAACAAATTTTAACCAGAAACGTATTCATAACAAGGAACCTATGCGGGCCGACAAGGCCACCATGCTGTCTAGTCATCTGAAACTCAACACAGAGAATACTGAATAACTACGTGACCGGCAAGGTCACCACTACTATCACTATGGCCCCACACGGCCAACATAAACAGAAATGCTAAACTACTTAACAAACCGCACGGTCTCACACGACCTACTAACCGACTACGTGAGATAAATATATACAATCTGCAAGCCTCTATGAGTAATGATAGAAATGACCGGACAAATGGTCTCACTACCATACTGCATAATAAAGAAAGAGCTATACCTCTCAATATCAGGCCCGATGACAGGTGTGAGTTGATGACTCTATAGTTGGGCTGAATCACGAGGGATCGCCTCCGTCTGCGAGTACCGCTAGGTACGTAGCGCCCCAATGGGCGTCAGTAATGCTGGTACTCAGTATGCAAAGCAACCGAAAAACAATCGAATATAATCTGGGCCAGATAATATAACTAGCAATTCTGTATAGCAGGAGATAACTGAATCTGAAGAACTGATATAAACTGATCAAACCTTTTGTACTGATAGGGCAGGGAAAGGTATCTGTAGACGCGTCGCCTCGGGGCTGTCATTAACTAAGTATATAGCACAAAAATATATATATATATATATATATAGCAAGCAAGAGCCAATAATACTCAACCCCTGCCGGATGGGCGCCAAGCAAGCAAACAATCTAAATACTCCCTACCCGGTCAAAACCAATAAAAATAAGTCACTCCACTGGCCTAATAACTACGAGCACCTCTCGCCTACTCGGCTCCCGGCTCGGGCTATGGCCTCTATATAAATAACTGTGTCTGAGTTCGGAGGACCCTGTACTGTATCTGCATCTGAAACTGCATCTGTACTTGTTCCCTGGGCGCCAGTCACACAACAAAGGCTTGCTGTATAATCATGCGCATGTATCTGTACTCGCTCCCGGGCGCTAGTCGCACAACAGGGCGTTCTGTATAATAATGCTGGGCCAGCCTGAGGCGGGGGGAAAGCTTCATCCCATCTTCGTCCAAACTGGGGGACGGCATGTCACTCCTTGAGTGACGTAAAACCCACTCGCCAAAGGGGCGCATACGCTACTAACTCAGGCGCGACGCTCAAAAGGGTGCCCTCACGACACAACCAAGTCTCCAACAATCAATAAAGGACATAAATAGCAAGCATGTTTAACTGAAAAGTACTATCTAAAATCTGATTTCTTATTTGATCTCTTTCTGTATTATACTCGATTCTTATATCGCTTTTATACCGAACTGCGGATCTTATGTAACTGCAAGGATAATCTGTAGCCAAGATACTATTCGTCTGTTTTGCTAATCTGTAGCCAAAGATATCATCTGTTTGAATGGGCTAATCTGTAGCCAGGATACTATCTGTCTATCTGATTTTACTTTACTAACTTTTATTCTCAATATCTGTATCATATTATTCTAACAACTTGCTTGCTAATCATATAATAGGCTATACTCGACCGAATGCTAATTCGCCATTTGGCGTATGCTTTTCTAACTTTCAGACTGAGTACAATGCAACAATGCAAACCAGATTTACCGAACTTATTCAATACTCAACATTCAACTTCAAATTCAATTACGGAGTTTACTATGATATACAAGGCTAAAGCTACTAACTTGCCGAAGGAGCTAGCTTTACATACCTTAACCTTGGGTTATCCGACTATCGGACGAAGCTCGGTCAGTACTCCAGCTATTTCTCCCAACCGTATTCATATATGTCAATTAGTACTAAATACATCAACTTCCAAAGAAATATCACTTTCGATATATTAATAGCCCAAACTTAGGCTTATCGAAAAGACGGTCGAAAACTTGCTATTTCTCGAAAGTCAAGAAGGAAGAAGTATTCACTTTGGCGTTAGAGCACATTGACACTAATTTGGAGCAATTCCACTTACCTTAGCTCGGTAGCTCGACGGTTTGTCGGCCGAATTTTGTGAAACTAACCAGAGGGGAATGCTCCTGCATCTAAATACCTCGGTATCTGAGGTTAATTTGGATTCGGACTACGTTTGATAGCGTAATCGATCGATAATTCATAAACCTATCTGTACTCTTCACGCGAGTTTTCCGAAAATTTAAGATATTTAATCAATTAAACCGAAGTGGGGGCATATATATAATTGTCACTATAAATCGCATTCCTAATGCGATTTATAAGTCAGCATTCCTGAAATGCGATTTATAAGTCACATTTTGCTCGCGACGCGCCTCGACTTGGCGCTTGTCGATCTTTCCCCAAAGCCTTTTCTAGCATGTATGGCATTCTAAAATCCCTAACCAACATGCGAATAGGCCATCTAAGTGTTAGTCGGGACTTTACGGGTGTACATTCTCCCCTTAAGAACATACCTGTCCTCGAATGGAAACTGCCCGAGACTTCACTTATTCAACTTATTTCTAGGAAAATTTCGCGCAGAAGTTTCGTAATATGGAGTATCCCACAAACCTGAAATATAGAAAAGTCCAATACAGGTACTCCACACAATACTATAGGACTCATGTGATAGCTAAAAATCAATCTTTTCACTTATACAAATACAAACTATAAGATACCGTATAGATAATAATACTATATACTTAAGCGCTCGACTAGGCCCGTAACAAGTGAGGATATCTGATTTTCATGTCTTCCTCTGTGTCCCATGTCATCTCCTCTCGGTTCCTGTTACGCCACAGCACTTTGACAGACGCAATATCTTTTGGTTCTCAATCTGTAAATCTGTCTCTGCCTAAGATAGCCATCGAACCTCTTCGTAGCGCTCTTCTCAGAACTCGATATCCCGGATCGACTCAAGCCTGATGGCTCCCTTGCGAGCTTCCTCAGCATAGACACATGGAAGACTTGATGAAATGGATTCTAACTCTGGAGGCAAGTTCAACTCATATGCCACTCGGCCCCATCTTCGACGACCAAGGGCGCCCAACAAATCTTGGGCTGAGCTACCTTTGCCAAATCACATCACTCCTTTCATCGGTGATACTTTCCAGAAATACCCGGGCCATTTACATCAAATTCCAGGTCTCTGCGCCGCACATCAGCATACGATTTCTGGCGGCTTTGTGCAGTCAGCAGGCGTCTTATAAGATTTACCTTCTCCTCCTCGACCTGGAATAATGTCTGGCCCAATTAATGCCGATTCTCCTACTCTCAAAACCAAACCCAACCTAAGGACCGCATTTTAGCCCGTATAATGCCTCGAAGGGCGCCATCTGGATAGCTGAGTGATAGCTGTTATTATAAGCAAACTCGATTAACGGCAAAATGTCATCCTAGCTACCTCCAGGCCTCCAGCACACAGCCAGAAAGATGTCCTTGAGCGCTCAATAGTGCTGCTCGCTTGTCCATCTCGTTCGAGGGTGGAATGCCGTGCTCAAATTAATTTGTGTACCCAGACCTCTCTCAAACGACTGCCAAAATCTCAGCCATAAATCACAGGCTCCTCTATCAGAGATGACAGATACTGGCACTCCGTGTAGTCTGACTATTTCTCTAATATACAATTCGGCATAATCTTTCGGCCGAGAAAGTAGCTTTCATCGTGCAGGAAATGAGCCGATTTTGTTAACTCAACTATCACCCATATAGAATCATGTCTATGTCTAGTACGGGGTAATCCTGCCACAAATCCATATTCACTGCTTCCCATTTCCAGAGAGGCACAGCTATGTCCTGAGTTAACCTGCCTGGTTTCTGGTGTTCTGCTTTCACCTGGCAAAGTTAGGACACTGGCTACAAATTCAGCAATTTCTCTTTTTCATACCTAGCCACCAAAACAGTTCTCTTTGGATATCATGGTACATTTTTGTCGCGCCGGGTGAAGTGAATAGCGGCGTACGTACCTCATTCATAATCTGCTGGCGGAGCCCTGAAACATCTGGAACACAGAGATGGCCTTTACAACGCAGCACTCTATCTCTGTTATCTGGAAATCGGGCGCTTTTCCTTGCGGAAATACCGCCCTGCCGATCGTGTCGATCTTCATATTGTTGCTCATCACAACTAATGATGACACGACGGTGTTCTGAATTACCGCTCTATTGTCCTCAGTTTCTGCTACACAAACGGTTAGGCTGGCTAACTGATGTATCTCCCTGACCAACTCCGCTGCTCGGGCTGCAAATACGCCAAACTCTACTCCAATATGGCCGAGGCATCCGCTTACCACGTTGGCTTTTCCGGATGATACTCATTATCCACGTCATAATCTTTTAACAACCTAACCAGCGACGCTTGTTGCAGATTCAACTCCCTCTGGGTGAAGATATACTCAGAGGCTCTATGATCTGTGAAAATATCAACATGGACGCCATATGCTACTGCCTCCATATCTTTAAGGCGTGGATTATCATGCTAACTCCAGGCCGGGTAGGTAATTCTTCTCGTGTTTCTCAGCTGTCTGGAAGCATATGCAATCACCTTACCATGCTTCATCAACACACAACCCAACCTAACGCCCGATGCATCGCAATATCAATAACCTTCGTACTCTTCCGGAATGCTAACATCGGGGCGGAGGTTAATTCGTCTTTAGTTCCTAGAAACCGCTCGCATGCCTCTGTCCACTGAAACTTTACTGCTTTCTGAGTCAGTTTGGTCAGAGGTGCCGCTATAGTAGAGAACCTTCAACAAATCTCCTGTAATATCCTGCCAACCCTAGAGAAATGGCGGATTTTCTTGTCGAGTGGTAGGCCTAGGCCATGTTTTGACGCTTCTATTTTCTCTCTCTCTGGCAAGTCAACTTGTATACCAGCATCCGACATAATATGCCCCAAGAAGGCTACTGAGTTCAGCCAGAATTCACACTTGGAGAACTTAGCATATAACTGATGGTCCCTGAGAATCGGGAGGACTGGTTCAGTAATGAGTCGTGACTGCCGTGAGCTGGTAGTTACACCAGAATATCATCAATAAACACTAATACGAATGTGTCCAAGTATGGTTCTGAAAATACTATTCATCAGGCCCATAATATTGTTAAATTTTCGTCAAACCTGTGCTAGACATAACTAGAAATTCAAAGTGTTCATATCGGGTCCTGAAACGCCATTTTAGGAATGTCTCTTTCACGTACCCCAACCCGATGATATCCGGACCGCAAGTCAATCTTTGAGAAGTATTCCAGCCCCTCAGAATCGATCAAACAAACTCATCTATTCGGAAGCGGATACTTCGTTCTTTATTGTAACTTTTATCCAGCTGCTGATAATCTATACACATACGAGTGCAGCCATCTTTTCTTCCTCACAAATAGAACCGCGACCCCACGGTGAAGCACTGCCCGATGAAACCTTTATCTAGCAAATCTTTCAACGCCTTTAACCCTCTCGAGTTCAGCAGAGCCATACGATGAGGAATTGATATAGGCTGAGCCTGGTAGCAAGTCTGATAGCAAAATCTTATTTCCTCTTCAGGGGAATAACCAGGCACCTATCTGGAAACACATCGGGGAATCTGTTCACTACCGTAATAGACTCGAGTGCTCTGAGACTCCTACCCGAACATCCTGAACCCCGACTAGGTGGTAAATACACCCTTAGTTATCAATTTCTCACCTTCGAAGGTAGGAAATAAACCTACCTTTTTGGCGTAGCTGTGCTGCCTTTCCACTCGCACTGCCTCCTGGAAAGTGGAATCGACCGTCTTGGTCCAACATTCTACATTGGCATAGCATGGCACTAACCAATCCATGACCCATTGTGGCATCGAAATCAATCATTCTAGCTCTACCAGACTCATCAGAAGTCCGGCGATCAAGAACCTCTACTGTACACCCTTGATACACATTTTGCTAGTTGCTAATAGAGTCACCGATGGGTGTGGATACTAAAAAGGGCTGCTGTAATAACTCTGGAGCGACATTAAACATCCGAGCCACAAATGGGGTAATATATGACAGAGTGGATCCTAGATCAATCAATACATAAGCAGTGGCATGAATGATAACATTTGTCAGCTCCATGTCACAAAGATACTCGAGTCCCCAATAATCTCTTCCTCTTGGTAGTGCATAAGGTACGACTTCTGAGCCCATACCTGAACTGGAGGCTCCTGATCTACCTCGGCCTCTCGCCTGCTGAGCCTGAAGGCCTACGCTCCCCGCCGAGGCTGCTGGAGATCGTGGCCTCAAGGGATCCCCGCCCTAACTGCCTCTCGCCCTCCCGGCCTCCTGGCCGGGCTAATTTCATCCGGTGCCTCCTGCCTGCAAATATAACACCCTGAGAAGCCATATCTACAGGCTCCGGTGTGAGGTCAAGCGTAATTAAGGCAGGGTGGGGTGTGAATTGCCGTTTCTCCCTTCTCTACGCTGGGAATCTACTGCTCGAGAACCGCCACTGCACTGGCTGCCCTCGAAGAGCAAATCTACCTCGCTGCTGTTGCTGTGTGGAGGTGGGGTTCTAGGGGTCTGTCTGACAATCGGGGCCTGGGTCCTCTCTAACCTCTCTCTGCATATCATCTCGATCTCGCTCTCGCGGTGCTGCCCCGATTTGTCCGTCTACTGCCCGTTGTCGCCAGTTTTAGGCTCCTCAATGGTCCGAGTAAAGGCCTCGTACGGGAAATATCCAGGCCTTCTCGCAGCGTAGCCGTCATGCAAGCTTCAATATATTCCGGGTTCAGACCCATAATAAATCTTTGTGAATCCCTGGATGGCATAGTATCGACGAAAGCTGGAGCATAGCGCGAAGGAGTCAACCGTAAAGCATATTCTCGTACGCCCGCCTCGCTCCAAATGCAAAACTGATCCATCCGGCCTGCCTGATCTCTCGCAAGTAACGGTCCAGGAAGGCTCGAGAAGCTGTTCCATGTCGGAGGGCAACATCTTCCTCGAGACCTTTCAACTCTCGTACCATAGCTGCTTATGTCCCGCAACCGAAACACGCCACCAATCGATCAAGGGGTCACATACATAACCTGAAAAATTCTTCAGAGATCTGATCTAAAAGTCCCGGGGTCCTCTTCCTGGTCTGGACCCTGTAAACTGTGGGGACCCAGTACCAAAACTCCCTGTTCGAACCGTACCCACCTCGATGGCTCTGCTACAGGCACTGACTGGCGCCTGTGGCCATCATTTGTGCCAACATAACCACGTGGGCCGCGAACTTCCGATCTGATGGTGCAGGCACAGGAGCTATCGGAGGCGGTGTCATCCTGAACAACTCCTGGAGAGAGGGGGACTGGTGATAGGCTGTGATGATGCTCTACATCGCCTCGACGGCCGATTCCTTGAATGAAGCGAGGGGCATCCTACCGTGCCTTCTCCCGCGCAGTATCCAACCTTCTACCTGTAAAGCAGGTGTCACCGGTCCGCCATTTTATCTATAGACAAAGAATATGATAAGTTTTAAGAACTCAACCCTATACTGTACTGTTCTATAGCATGATTGAATATGAAGAAAGAGTAGCTATCCTATCATTCCTTGCACTTCCTACCTATAGTATGGAAAATAACACATCCATAGACAAGACTCTACTGCAGCACGGCTTGCAAACCCCCGACACGACTCTGCTCTGACACCAAGGTTGTCACGCCCCCACCTTGGGGAAAAGGACTCGCACCTGGTGCCCTAGTGTGACCCGACCACACTGTGAGCCAAGCACATCTCGGTGCCTCGGCTAGCTCTATTTCGATTTCAGGAAACAACGGGCTATATAACGGCCGCAAACACAGCCTCCGGCCGACTGGGCCTATAGCCACCAGAACATAATAACAGCTAACCAGAAACGTCTATAACAAGGAACCTATGCGGCCTTGGACAAGGCCACCATGCTCGCTTCATAGTCATCTAAAACTCAAACACGTAGAATATCAATAACTACGTAGAATGAAAGGTCACCACTACTATCAGACTTTGGCCCCACACGGCCAACATAAACAGAAATGCTAAACAACTATAACAAACTGCACGGCCTCACACGACCGGCTAACTGACCACAGGGAGATAAATATATATAACTGCAAAGCCTCTATGAGTAATGATAGAAATGATCTGGGACAGTGGCCCCACCATCCATACTGTACAATAAAAGGGAAAGAGCTGGTTAATTTCTGAATATCAGGCCTGGATGACAGGAGCTAATGACTCCTATGGCTGGCTGAATCACGAGGGATCGCTCGTCTATGGAGTACCTGCAGTAGCAATGTAGCGCCCATCATGCCAGACACAGACCGGAGGCAAAAGCAACTGAAAACAACGAATATAACTGAATATAGATAACATAATCAGTAATTTAAGTAGCAGGAGATAACTGAATTTGAAGAACTGATATAAACTGATTAAACCTTTCTGTACTGATAGGGCAGGAGCGTATCTGTAGACGCCGCTGCCCTGCTCCTATTAACTAAGTATATAGCACAAAAATACATATATATATATATATATATAGCAAGCAAGAGCCAATACCAACCCCCATAAGCCGGATGGCGCCAAGCAAGCAAACAATCTAAATACCCCTACCTGGGTCAAAACCAGCGAAAAATAAGTCACTCCACTCATCTACTAACCATACCTCTCGCGCCCCGGGTCTCCTGGCCATAGCCTCCCGATATAAATAACTGTGGTCTCGAGCCTGGAGGACTCGTACTGGGTATCTGTATCTGAAACTGCATTTGTACCTGCTTCCCCTGGGCGGTAGTCGCACAATAGGCTTTCTGTATAATCATGCGCATGTATCTGTACCTGCTCCCGGCGCTAGTCGCACAATGTGGCTTTCTCGTATAATAATGCTGGCCAGCCCGATATGGAAAAAGCTTCATCCCATCTTCGTCCAAACCGGGACGGCATGCCACTCCTTGGAGTGACGTAAACCTACCCGCTCAGTGGGCGACACAGTTACCAACTCCAGGGGCGGCGAGGACGCTCAAAAGGGGTGCCTCCGACACAACCAAGTCTCAAACAATCAATACACATAAATAGCAAGCATGTTTAATCAAAAGTACTCATTCAAAATCTGATTTCTTATTTTGATCTCTTTCTGTATTATACTGATTTTTATACTGCTTTTATACTGAATCTGTGATCTTTATGTAACTGCAAGGCTAATCTGTAGCCAAGATACTATCTGCCTGCTTGGCCAATCTATAGCCAAGATATCATCTCGCTCCGAATGGCCAATCCGTGAGCCGTGATACTATCTGTCTATCTCGATTTTACTTTTACTAACTTTATTCTGAATATCTGTATCATATTATTCTAACAACATGCTTGCTAATTATATAATAGGCTATACTGAATCTGAAATGCTAATTCTCCATTTGGCGTATGCTTTTCTAACTTTCGGATCGAGTACGATGCAACAATGCAAACCAGATTTACCGAACTTATTCAATACTCAACATTCAACTCCGGGGACTCAATTACGGAGTTTAATATGATATACAATAAAGCTACTAACTTGCCGAAGGAACTGTTTTACATACCTAATCTAGGGTTATCCGACTATCGGACGAAGCTCGGTCAAGCATCTGCCTATTTCTACCAACGCATTCACATATATGTCAATTAGTACTAAATACATCAATCTTCTCTCCGAAAGAAAACGTCACTTTCGATATATTTCATAGCCTAAACTTAGGCTTATCGAAAAGACGGTCGAAAACTTGCAATTTCTAAAAGTCCAGAAGGTTGAAGTATTCACTTTAAGGTTAGGAGCACATTGACACTAATTTGGAGCAATTTCACTTACCTTAGCTCGGTAGCTCGACGGTTTGTCGGCCGAATTTCGCAAAACTAAATCCGTAGGAATGCTCCCTGCTGCTAAATACCTCGGTATCTGAGGTTAATTTGGATTCGGACTACGTTTGATAGCGTAATCGATCGATAATTTATAAACCCCTTCGTACTCTCTCTGTTCTCACGCGAGTTTTCTGGAAATTTGGATGATTTAATCAATTAAAACCAAAGTGGGGGCATATATATAATTGTCATTATAAATCGCATTCCCTGAATGCGATTTATAAGTCACATTTTGTCTCGCGACGCGCCGACTTGGTGCTTGTCCGATCTTTCCCCCGGGCCTTTTTCTAGCATGTATGGCATTCTAAAACTCTTAACCAACATGCGAATAGGCCATCT
>JACEIK010004646.1:108464-127015 GCA_018107945.1 Datura stramonium | reverse complement strand
AACAAAGATTAGATTCTGAGAGTAGGGCTTGCATGTTATTTTCTGAAATCATGATATGAACATAACTGAATATCATAATTGTATTGAATGACCCTGACACGACCCGAGAGTAGACCCAAATCATAAACACAGGACAAGGAACCCCAAAAAGGTCCCAAGTCGACCCATAGCATAAGCATATCTAACTTCATTCACATTAAGAGGAATACTAAACATAAAACATAGGTGGAAACATAAACATAATATAGAATAGCATAACTATCGGGAAGTACTAGACATACATATCAGTTGAGTACTACATATGTTCTGAAATCCTCTATCACATAAGATGGGTTGACGGGAAAACATCCCCAACTAACTCGACAAAATAAAAACAAAAGAACATCATTAATGTCTAGACATATGGCCCTCGAAACATGAGGACTCACCAACAAAGCTGGTAGCTAACTCTGAAATAGACTACTGATGGAGATGAGCCTGAGAACCGGGTCCTGTATCATGAAAAGATACAACATAGAAAATATGCAGTCAGTACGTTGAATGTACTGAGTATGCAAGGTAAATAAAACAGATATTTAAAATATTTAAAAGTCATAAATGAACATAAGAGTAGGACAACATGCTCATAACATAAATATCATAATAAACATAAGGCTTAAGGTTTCCAAAACATTCGTAATACAATCGTAATCCTAATCATAAGAGAAAAGTTCTATTGAACATGAATTGAGCAAATATACATAATCATAAAAATGGATAAATCATGAGGAACAGTGGGAGATTCTCTTAACCGACATACCCCATTTGAGCACACATGGAGCCCGACTTGTAAACCTAGTTGGGAGGCCGTTCGTACCTTGCCAAAGTAGAACCATGAAAGATATGATCACACATGAAAAGGGCCATTTGGGCTGGGGACAGTCACAAGGGAGGTCCCAACATACTTACAGTGGCACATAGTTTAAGAGATCCGGGGCAGAACCTGGGCCACGAACCTACTCGGTGTGTTATACTGCTTCCAAAATATATATAGTGCTCATAGTATTATATGCATGAGTTCATGGGCTAGTTAAATCATGATAACCAGAAACATGCTTGTAAATACGTGAACTAGCCATGAGGGTGAGGCCCGTGAGTCGGCCAAAACATAATTAGTAAATCATGGGATTCATGCATACTTGTATATCATATATATATACTTTTTAAATAATCAATTCATAATGAGTATTTGAATAAATCCATATTTCAAATCATAAATCATGATGTGTTTATGAATATCAACAATTGAAGTAAAGATCATAACTCGTGTCATCATAGAATATGCATAATTAGGCTTAATGTAGTAGAAATCAAAATCAATAATTTTATAAGTAAAATAATTGTGAAATCTGATCAAAATTCTTAAAATATGATGTAATTCATATTTTATAAACGCCCATTAGCAATTCATTAGATTTCACAAAATTTAATTCAAAACCCCTTGAGATTTTTGGTAGATTTCTATAAATTAATAGATAATGGGCATGGGTGTGAACGGAAGCACCCATTCGTAACCCTACATACCTGAAATAATTTATTCTTACTCTCCCTTGAATGCCAAAAAGGAATTGAAAGGAATTGAAGAAGGAAACCTTGAATCACCCTTTGATCACTTCTCTATACTCTTGCATGCATGAATGAGGACTTAGAATAGATTATCCTTCTTAAAATCTACCTTTCCTGGGCTAGAACAACATAGTTTAGGCTTTAGGACTTTTAAAAATTATAAAAAGGCCCTTACTAAACTCACAGGAAATTACTGCCAGCTGGTCCTAACGGACGACCCTATGACTCGTGGTCCATAACGATGACTCGTTCCCTCGCTCGTCAGGTGCACTATCTGGCCTTATTTTCTGGGCTCATAATGATTAACACCACGACTCGATAGGGGTGACCATGACTCGTGGTCACCAGTCGTGAAGTCCACTGTTCTTCTTCCCTCTCTTTTCCTTCTCCCCGCCCCACGGCTAACCTAACGACTCATGGGGTCTGACCATGAGTTGTTGCCACGCCCGTGGGGACCCTTTTTATTCTAACTTCCCAACTCCTTCCTGGCCTCCCCACGAGTCACCTGACGACTCGTGGGATGTCCTCACGAGTCATCTCATGACTCGTCCTGAGTCTGCAACATCAATTTTACCTTTTCCCCATTTCGACTCCCGGGTTCGATCTTTGGGCTTTCGGGGTGTAATATTATCTCCCCCTTGGGGACATTCGCCCTCAAATGTTGAAGACAAGAAAAAAATAGAAACATGCAATTATCATATTCAAATACTGATCATTTAAACCGAAACTGACGAAATGACTACCTCCGATTCAAAATATACAGTTGAACTGAATTCGCAAATCACACACACACCCATATACATAAAACAAAATTGTGTGCATGAGCTGATCATGAAACTAAATGGAGTATTAAAGAAAATTTGGTACCTCAAGTCGAAACTGAGCTGGTATAGAATAAGTGTGGGTATTTAGCCATCATATCCGATTTGGCATCTCATGTAGCTCTTCAACCTGCTGATTTCTCCATAATAATTTAACTGAAGCTACTTCTTTGTTCCTCAGCCTCCGAACCTGACGATCTAATATTTCAACTGGAACTTCCTCATTGCTAAGGCTATCCTTTACTCCAACTCTATCCACCGAGTCTACTATGGCTGGGTCTCCCAAACATTTCTTCAAAAGTGAGACATGAAAAACAGGATGCACGGAAGATGACTCTGAGGGTAAGTCTAACTCAAACGCTACCTTACCAACTCTTCTCATAACCCGGTAGGGACCAACATAGAGGGGACTGAGTTTTCCTTTCTTCCCAAACCGCATGACTCCCTTCATGGGAGATATCTTCAGAAATACCCAATCGTTCACCTCAAACTCCAACACTCTCCTCCTCACATCAGCATATGACTTTTGACGACTCTGAGCGGTTTTCAACCTATCCCTTATCAACTGAACCTTCGCTATAGCCTCATGAACCGAATATGTCTCTATCATTGCTGCCTCACCAACCGATGGGCGATCTACACCTCCACCCATAAAGAGCCTCGAAAGATGCCATCTGGATACTGGAGTGATAGTTGTTATTATAAGCAAACTCGATCAGGGGCAAGTGATCATCTAAACTACCTTTGAAATCCATCACACATGATCTCAACATGTCCTCGAGAGTCTGGATTGTTCATTCCTCTTGGCCATCCGTCTGAGGATGGAAGGTTGTACTAAGATTAACCTGAGTCCCAAGCCCTTTCTGAAAAAACCACCAAAACTGGGAGGTAAACTGAGTACCTCGACTGAAATAATGGACATGGGCACTCCATGTAGTCAAACCAACTCTCAGATATACAACTTGGCATAATCATTTGTTGAGTCTATAGTTTTTACCGGTATGAAATGTGCAGCCTTGGTCAACATGTCTACCACCACCCAAATAGAAAAAAATTGTCGGAGAGTACAAGGTAGGCCTGCAATGAAATCCATGTTAATCTCTTCCCACTTACAAGTAGGAATGTTGATATCCTGAAGTACACCTCCCGACCTTTGATGCTCAACCTTTACTTGCTGATAGTTCGGGCACTTGGCAACGAATTCTGCAATATCCTTCTTCATGCCATTCCACCAGTATATTTCCCACAAGTCATGATACATTTTGGTTACACCTAGATGAATAGAATACCTAGTTTAGTGTGCCTCATGCAATATCCGGCTCCTTAAATCCTCCACATCTGGAACACACAAACAACCCTGTTACCGCAACACACCATCTCCCCCTTTGGAGAAGACCTCCACCTTTTGGATTTCGAACGGCTTCTTTTAGTTTTACCAACATCGGATACTCATATTGCCTAGCTTTCACATCAATCACCAAGGAGGATTCTTATCCGTTTTGCACAACTACACCGCCATCGGTCGATTCGACCAATCTAACTCCCAACCTTGCAAGTCGATGGACATCTTTCACCAGCTCCTTCTTCCCCCCATCAACAAGGGACACACTCTCCATAGATAGCCTACTAACTGCGTCCGCTACCACATTAGCCTTACCCGGATGGTAAAGAACACTCATATCGTAGTCTTTGAGTAGCTTTAATCACCTCCTCTACCGTAGATTGAGGTCTTTCTATGTGAACACATATTGTAAGATCTTGTGGTCCGTAAATACATCCACATGGACCCCATACAAGTAATGTTTCCATATCTTCAATGAGAACACCACCGCGGCCAACTCAAGATCATGGGTCGGGTAATTCTTCTCATGAACCTTCAACTATCTCGAAGTGTATGCTATCACTTTCTCTTGCTGAATCATTATACTTCCGAGTCTGATTCTTGAAGAATCACAATACACCACAAAACCATCCGTACCCTCAGGTAGGGTCACACGAGGGCGGTAGTTAGTCGAGTCTTCAATTCTTGGAAGCTCTTCTCACAAGCCTCCGACAATTGGAACTTCACCTTTTTCTGAGTCAACTTGGTCAAAGGTGTTGCAATTGATGAAAAACCCATGAAAATTCTCCGATAGTAGCCAGCTAGGCCTAAAAACTCTAAATATCTAAAGGATTCACCGGTCTAGGCCAATTCTTCACCGCCTCAATTTTTTGAAAATCCACCTTTACGCCCTCGTCTGATACTAAATGGCCCAAAAATGCTACCGAGTTCAACCAAAACCTGCACTTGCTAAACTTTGCATACAACTGTCGATCCTTGAGGGTCTGAAGCACTACTCTTCAATGAACACAATTACGAACATGTCCAAATACGTCTTGAACACCCTGTTCATCAAGTCCATAAAAGTTGTAGGAGCATTGATTAGTCCAAAAAACATAACTACAAACTCATAATGTCCATACTACGTCCTAAAGGTTGTCTTTGGGATATCACTCTCCCGAACTCGGAGCTGATGATACCCAGACCTGAGATCGATGTTGGAGAAACACTTAGCACCCTGAAGCTGGTCAAACAAATCATCAATACTAGGCAAAGGGTACCAGTTCTTAACGGTGACCTTGTTCAATTGTCGATAGTCGATGCACATCCGACGCGAACCATCCTTCTTCTGGACAAATAACACTGGCACCCCAAGGAGACTTACTCGGTATGATAAAGCCCTTATCTAACAGGTCCTTCAACTTATCCATCAACTCCTTTAGCTCGACTAAAGCCACCCTATAAGAAGCAATAGATATAGGTCGCATATCGGGTAGCAAGTAAATACCAAAATCAATCTCCCGCTCGAGAGGAACATCTAGCAAATTATCAAGGAAGACCTCTGGATACTCACGCACCACCGACCGGATAGTCGAGTTCTCAGACTCAACATCCTTAACCCTAACTAGATGGTACACGCACCCCTTAGAAATCATCTTTCGGGCCTTAAGATATGAAATAAATTGACTTGCCAGTATAGCCGAACCACCCTTCCACTCCAAAGCTAATTCACCCGGGAAACGGAATTCCACCTCACGGGTCCTATAATTTATAGAAGCATAAAATGCATACAACTAATCCATGCCAAGAATAAAATCAAAGTCAGTCATGGCTAACTCTACCAGGTCTACGGAGGTGACTTTATTCAATATAGTGATCGGGCATCCTCTATACACCTGCCTAGCTACAACCGAATCACCAACGGGAGTAAAATCCGAAAATGATTCCGACAGAGTCTCAGGTATAACTACAAAGCTACTAGAAATGTAAGGGGTCACAAAAGACAAGGTAGCTCCCAAATCTAGCAATCATAAACATCAATATGAAAAACATGCAACATACCAGTGACCACATCCGGGGAGACCTCCTACTCCTGACGGGGTGCTAAAGCATAAAACCTATTTTGACGTTGAACGCCAACTGAACTGGTTAAGGCACCCTGCTGAGGGGGATGTGCTACCAGAGCGACAGAACTAGCTGCTAGCATACTTGCTCCACCAACCCCTGATCTAGATGAAGGGAAATCCCTAAGTTTGTGTCTGGGTTTGCCACACTCGAAACAAGCATCTTAGCTAACTAAGCACCTCCCAGGGTGATTCTTGCCTCACCCCGGACAATCTGGGAAAGAGTGCTCCACCTGCATGCTACCCTGTACTCTCGAATCAAAAGCCCTACTCCTCCGATCCCCTCTGTATCTAGATGGCGTGCTAGCCGATGATGGGGCTAGAACAATAGACCTGTGGTGGGACTGCTGACGTTGTCCACCCCCTAGCCTGACCTGAGAAGTCCCATAACTATCGGTCCTGGTCCTCTTGCCCTCTCTCTTCCTTTGATATACTGATACCATCTATTTAGCATGCAGCACAATATGGGGAAATCTATATCTCGATGCAACATGGCGATCCTTCTGTCCTTATCCAAATAGTCTGCCACTCTATGTACAAAACAATTCACCCGAGCCCTCTAGTCCGCCACCAACTCTGGTGCATACTTGGATAAATCGGTGAACTCTAATGTGTACTCCTGAAAGAACATGTCACCCTGCTTCAAGTTAATAAACTTGGCCACCTTTTGCTCCCTCATCTCCGAGGGAAGAATCAATCCAAGAATGTTGTGTGAAACTCTTCCCAACTGATTGAGCCTGCACCCACTGCCCTAGCATCTCTCCACTATTTGAACTATATGTGGGCCACCCCCTTAAGTTGATAGGAGGCCAAATCAACACAATCACCATTGGTCACCCTCATAACCTGGGTGATCCTTATAATCTCCTCGATGAAATCGTGTGGATCCTCATCCACCTAGGACCCAAGGAACTCCGGAGGGTTCATCCTCAAGAATTCTCTAATCCAGGCCGCTGCCACATTTTCATTTTGTGGAATATGCGCAACAGCCAGGTGGTTGACCTGAGCGGTCAAGGAATGCGCCAACATATAGACAGCCACCCAAAACTCAGCATGAGCAACAGGATTTGGTGCTTGGGGCTCCTGAACAGGTGGGGCCTGTTGATGGCCATGATCATTTCCATCTCTGTGGACTTCACTGTTTCCATTTCTCCTTTCGTTCATCATTTTGGGAGCCATGATTCTGCAATCGCGAATAACATGAGTTAGAAGGATAGAGGAACTTTTCATTGCACTACATAGATCATGAAAGAAGGGAACATTTCCTAAACATCTCGTAGCCTCTTCATCATAAGTGTGGCGTGCTTCACACCCATAAAAAAGACTTTACTTCACGCGACTTTCATACACCCTAGGACACTTAAAACCTATGGCTTTTATACCAAGCTTGTCATGACCCGAGAGTAGATCCGGATCGTAAACACGGGACAAGTAAACCCGAGAGGGTCCCAGGTCAACCCATAGCATAAGAATATCTAACTTCATTTACATTAAGCGTAAGACTAAACATAAAACATAGTGGAAACAAAAACGTAATATAGCATAGCATAACCATTGGGAAGTACTAGACATGCATATCAGCTGAGTACTACATATGGTCTAAAAGCCTCTATCAGGTAAGATGGGTTGATGGGACAACATTTCAAACTAACCTGGCAAAACGGAAACAAAAGAACATCATCAATTTCTAGACATATGGCCCTCAGAACATGCGGACTCACCAAAAAAGCTAGTAGCTCACTCTGAAATGGACTACTGATGGAGATGAGTCTGAGAATTGGGTCTTATATCATGAAATGATACAGCATAGAAAGTATGTTGTCTGTACATGAAATGTACCAAGTATGCAAGGTAAGTAAAAAGGACATTTAAAATATTTAAAAGTCATACATGAACATAAGAGTAGGACAACATGCTCATAACATAAATATTGTAATATAACATAAGGCTCAAGGTTTTCAAGAAATTCGTAATACAATTGTAATCATAATCATAAGAGAAAATATTTATTGAACAAGACTTGAGACAATATACATAATCAAAAACATGCATAAATCATGAGGAACAGTGGGAGATTCTCTTAACCGACATATCCCATATGAGCATACATGGAGCCCGACTTGTAAAACTAGTTGGGAGGCCGTTCGTACCTTGCCAAGGGTAGAACCATGAAAGGCGTGATAACTCATTAAAATGGCCATTTGGGCCGAGGACAATCACAAAGGAGGTCCCAACATACCTACAGTGGCATATAGTTTATGAGATCCGGAGCAGAACCTAAGTCCCGAACCTACTCAGTGTTTGATACTGCTCCCAAAACATATATACTGCTCATAGTATAATATGCATGAGTTCATGGGCTAGTGAAATCATGATAATTAGAAAAATGCTTGTAAATACGTGAACTAGCCATGAGGGTGAGGCTTGTGAGTCGGCCAAAACATAATTAGTAAGTTATAGGGTTCATGCATACTTGTAGATCATATATATATACTTTGAAAATCATCAATTCATAATGGGTATTTGAATAAATTCATATTTCACATCACAAATCATGATGGGTTTATGAATATCAACAATTGAAGTAAAGATCATAACTCGTGTCATCATAGAACATGCATAATTAGGCTTAATTTAGTAGAAATCAAAATCAATAATTTTATAAGTAAATAATTGTGAAATCTAATCAAAATTCATAAAATATGATGTAGTTCATATTTCATAAAATCCCATTAACAATTCATTAGATTTTCACAAAATTTAATTCAAAATCCCCATGAGATTTTTGGTAGATTTCCATAAATTAATAGAGAATTGGCATGGGTGTGAAAGGAAACACTCATTTGTAACCCTACATACCTGAAAATAACTAATTGTTACTCTTCCTTGAATGCCTAAAAGGAATTGAAGAAGAAAATCTTGAATCACCCTTTCATCACCTCTCTATACTCTTGCATGCATGAATGAGGACTTAGAATAGATTATCCCTCTAAAAACCCACCTTTCCTAGACTAAAACGACGTAGTTTAGGCTTTAGGACATTTAGAAATTACAAAAAGGCCCTTACTAAACTCACAGTAAGTTACTGCCAGGTGGTCCTAACGGATGACTCGTGGTCCGTGGCGACGACTCGTTCCCTCGTTCGTTAGGTGCACTGCCTGTTCTTGTCTTCTTGGATTATAACGATTAACACCATGACTCATTAGGGGTGACGACGACTCCTAGTCACCAGTCATGCAGTACATTGTTCTTCTTCCCTCTCTTTTCCTCCTCCCTACCCCATGGCTGACCTAACTGCTCGTGGGGTTTGACCACGAGTCATTGCCACGCCCGTAGGGACCCTTTTTCTTCCAATTTTCCAACTCCTCCCAGGCCTACCAAAGAGTCACCTGAAAACTCGTGGGAGTCCTCATGACTCGTCCTGAGTCTGCAACATCAACTTTACCTTTTTCCCTTTTCGACTCCCGGGTCCGATCTTTGGACTTCCGGGCTATAACAGAGTCATAGCTAAAAACTGATAATCATAAGTAAAACTGAACATTGGGTCAAACCTGTTGAAAACATAATATCATGATTGATGAACATGCATAACTGAAATCATGAGGAACAATGGGAGACTCGTCATATAACCGATGTTATCACGATAGAGTTTGCGTGGTCCTGGCTATCACACTCAAGTGAGCAGAGCCGTCCAAAGTTTTTCTAGGGATAAGGACGCTACCATGATATCAATATCAAGTTGAAGGCCCCTTGGGGGCAAGGGAATCTCACAAGGGAGGTCTCAGTAATTTGAACATACCTACATTGGCACGTAGTTTTGAGGCATAGGGTTGATTGAACCTTAGCCTACTCGGTGCTAGACGCTACTCCCAAAAACATGCATATGCTCTTCATCATTTTTCAACAAAGCTGAACCATCGTCTAGTAACAAAGATAACTTATTACATACATACATAAATCTAAAATCATAACGTGAGGAGCCTTGGCTCAAACTGTACCACAAGCTAAACATAATTGGGATTCTAGACTCCAAAATCATGTGGTAAGTTAATTAAAATGAAATAATAAAACATACTTGATCATATGGGCTTGCCCAATACTTACACATGCTTGAAATCAACTTGATTCACTTTGAAAACATGAACATAGACATGGGTAATTCAAATCTTACTTTCTGCATAAACATCTCATCATTCTTGAATACATATCTCATAGATCTCAACATTCATGAACTTTCATGGATGGACATCATAATTTATAAAACATGAAAACATCGTAAAATCTTCCCATTAATCATAATTCAGCATTAGAAACATGCTTAGATCATACCCATGATTGAAATTTAGGGAATTCACACATTGGGTAAAACCCCATAGATTCATCAATTAGAATTTTTGATGAATTTAGAGAAGACAGGGAATGGGTTTGGACTACTACACCCATTCATAGCCTTACATACCTGAAGAGATCTGATTTCACAACTTTCTTGATTTTCCAAAGAGAATTGAGGAAGAACTTTGAAAAGACTAGGCTTGATCACCTCTCAAACCTCTAAGCTGACATGCATGAATTTGAATAGGCTTAGAATGACTAAGCCATTTTTAAAACACACCTAACTAAGCTTAAAATGAAGTAGTTTAGGCCTTAGGAACTTAGGAACTTAGGAATTACAGAAAAACCCTTAATAAAGTCGCAGGGAAAAACATACTACCAGTCCCCACGAGGGACTGGATGACTCTTCGTCAAGAGCCACAACTCGTGGCCTTCCTTTCATCGTCAGCATTTGAAACCTATCTTTCCTGATCACCACGAGGGACACCACGACTCGTGGTGTGCCCAACGACTCGTGCTTACTGAGTCGTGATGTGCACTGCCAAATATTTCACCTTCATACCAATCTCCTAACCACGAGTGACCCAATGACTCATTGATCTAACCACAAGTCATTTCTTATCTCGTGGTCAGCCCCAGAAGCCAAAAATCTTAGCCAACTCCTTCCTACCTCATGAGTCACTTAACGACTCGTGGGGTAGTGCACGGGTCACTAGAGGACTCATCCTGTGACCTGGTGTAGAAAATCTTGTTTTCTCCATTTTAACTCCCGGGTCTGATCTTAGGGTTTTGGGGGTATTACACATACTCAACCTTAAACCTAACAATTCAAGAAGAAGTAGAATTTGATAAGTAAATCCTTACGAGAAATCATCAAACTCCTACTTTGAAGGAAAATCATATCTTTCATGCTTTCTTAATTTCGTTTGAAAAATCATAAATTTCTTAGAAAAGAGGTACCGTAAAGGATGAGAAATATCATAGGAAAATCTTGGATTTCATAAGAATCAATAAGATCAAGGAATAAGTTTTCATAATTACTCTAACTCATACATGAAGGAAAAGATTATAGACATGAATAACATAACACGGGGAAGAACAATGTGGTTTTCACACGTAGACATAGGCTTGCATACTTTAATTGCTATAAATACTGAAGAAAAATTTGATATTAGAAGGAGAAGGACCACAAGAACTTTTCTTGAACCTTGGAGATGAGTTATCTCAAAAACCGGAGGTCCTAACTACAGGTTTCTTCTTAGGATACATGATCAATTATATTAATCACTTAAATATCATGAGAGTATGATTTCCTTGATACGGAAGGAGGTATATTCTCATTCATAGATGGTGGATCTTGCTAATAATCAATTCTTGAACCATAAAAAGTGAGTTCTTGATTATTACTAGAGATATGAAGATGATTTTGATATTAGAATCATGAAGATATTAATGGATCTATGTTGTAAGATCATGGAGGATACTTTTCTAGCCTTTGGAGTGTTAAAGTGAGTTCTGGGAACTGATAGGGTTGATTTGGAGGTTAAAAATAACAAAAGAAATGCTTAAGGCGGCTTTCAAAAGCCCTAAAATCCCCATAGGGTGGCTCAAAGGACAGACTGTGGTCTGGGTTGATAGATGGTGGACTTGTCCGTCAAATTTAGGTGAAAATTTGTAGCCTCGGTTCATTTTTGAGGGGTCAAACAACCGGTCGTTGTTCTATTTCATGGACTCTTCTGCTCATCAAAATATAATAGTGATTTACTGAACCCATAAAGTTTTACTTACAATTCGGATTAATGAACAGTTGGTGCATTGGAAAAAAGAAGACTTAAAAATAATTAATCTTGTAGGTCATGGGATCCATAAATCATATACAATGGGAGAAATGGTCATTTGAAGTTGGCTCTTGTAGGAACTTATATGAAAACTTAATGGGTAGGAAAGCTCTCAACTCATCTTTGTGTTATAGATTCCCTATTACATTAATTTGTATCCAATGCACTTCTCACACTTAAGCAACTATATTAATATCTAGTTTCAATAAAATTTCATTAAGTTTAGGTCTATCACACTTTTTGGCCAGTAATTGACTAGGGATGGACCATTCTTTCAATTGACAGTCCGTCTTGCCAATTATCTTAAATGATCGGAGACCTATACATTTTGATCTTACCTCAATGACCGAAGGAGAAATGGACGCAGATGAGATAAACGACCTAGAAACTTCTTAGTATCTACTCACTTATTCTTCCATTTGTCTTTTTTCATTTTTTTCTGGTAGTATTATGTTGATTTTGGACCTATTATTGTCATACCCCGAGAGCTCAAAGATCAGACCCAGGAGTTGAAATGAGAAAAATATAAAAGTGATGTTGTAGACTCATGACGAGTCGTGGGATGACTCGTGAGGACAGCCCACGAGTCGCCAGGTGACGCGTGGGGGAGGCTAGTGAGGAGTTGGGAAGTTTGGAGAAAAGGGTCCCCACAGGCGTGGAAACGTCTCGTGGTCAAACACCACGAGTTGTTAGGCCAATCGTGGGGTGAAGGAGAAGGAAGAAAGCAGTGTGCTTCACGGGTGGTGACCCCGAGTCGTGGTCAGCCACCATGATTCGTGGGGTCCCCCGTTGCCAGCCAGATGAGAAAATCCTGGAGAAAGAGGCAGTGTACTTAACGACTGGTGACCATGAGTTGTGGTCACCCCAAATGAGTCATGAAGTGACCCATTAAGAGCCTAGGAATGAAAATGAGGTAGTGTACTTGATGAGCAAGGTGACGAGTCGTTACCTGGACCACAAGTCGTTAGGTCGTCCATTAGGACCACCTGGCAGTAAGTTTTTGTGAATTTAGTAAGGGTCTTTTCGTATGCCATGGGTTGACTTGGGGTCTCTTTGGGCTCCTTGTCCCGTGTTGCGATCCGGGACTCCGATCAGGTCGTGACAAACTTGGTATCGCAGGAATAGGTTTGAAGTGTCCTAGGGTATTTGAAAGCCGCATTAAGTAGAGACTTTTTCAGGGGTGTGAAGTGCACCACACCTATGATGAAGAGGCTACGAGACATTTAGGAAATATTTCATTCTTTCATGATATATTTCGTGCGATGAAAAGTATTTCTATCCTTCTAATTCATACTATTCGCGATTGCAGAATCATGGCTCGTCGAAGAATGAACGGAAGGATGAATGGAGGTGGTGAAGGCCACAAGGATGGAAATGGTTATGGGCATCAACCAGCCCCACCAGTTCAGGACCCTCAGGCACCGGAGCCAGCTGCCCATGCTGAGTTCTGGGCCGCTATTCAGATGCTTGCGCAGACCTTGACCGCGCAGGTCAATCAACACGCCTTTGCGCATGTTCCACAAAATTGTAACGCAGCGGTGGCTCGAGTCAGAGACTTCTTGTGGATGAACCCCCCTGAGTTCCTTAGGTCCAAGGTGGAAGAGGACCCACATGAGTTCGTGGATAAGATTGTCAAGATCACCCAATTCATGGAGGTGAATGGGGTTGAATGCACCAAGTTGGCCTCTTATCAGCTAAATGGGTCGCGCACATCTAGTTTCGCCAATGGAAGGATAGCAGGGTCGCACGAGCAGATCCAGTCACTTAGGAAGAGTTCCATGTTGCATTTCTAGATCGATTCTTCCCTCAGGAGATGAGGTAGATGAAGGTAGCTGATTTCGTGAATTTGAAGCAAGGGAGAATGACTGTACAAGAATATGCCCTTGATTTCACTCGCCTACCGAAATATTCCCCAGAGTTGGTAGCCGATTAGAGGATCCGGGTGAGAAGATTTGTCCATGGATTAGCGGGATATTTGGAAAAGGATTGTAGGACCGCTATGATCCATCAGGACATGGATTTCCTGTGGATGGTATTGTACACCCAGCAGATGGAGGCAGCACATTCGAGAGAGGGAGGCCAAGAGGTCCAGGACCGAGGATCACAGATTCTCTCAATAGAGGTCTGGTGGTGGGCACCGACAGCAGACTCACCAGAGATCATCTGCCCCGGCTTCATCAGCATTGAGTGTGCCATCTAGGCCTAGACATAATCACAGAGAGCGAGCATCAAGTTCAAGGGGTCAGAGTAGCAAACACACATATTCTAGCATCCCAGCTTGTCGCAAGTGTTGTCGAGGGCACACAAGCCAGTGTTTAGCGGGATCAGGTGCTTGATTTGGGTGTGGGCAACCTGGACAAAAGCTTAGAGATTGTCCAACTATGAGACAGGATCAGATTAGGGGCAGAGGACCAGCTTCTAGCTCAGTAGCCCCTCCCATACACTCAACACAATAGGGGGCATCTACTAGCACATCTAGCAGTCAGTGCTAGAACAGATTCTATGCTATAGCATCCCGTCAAGAGCAGGAGGTTTCCTCAGATGTGTTCACTGGTATGTTGTGAGTTTTCCATATTGATGTATATGTTTTGCTAGATCCGGGAGATACCTTGTCTTTTGTGACACCTTATGTGGCAAGTAGGTTCAGAGTCAGTCCTGAAGTCTTTTCAGAACCCTTCTTAGTTTCCACTCCAGTAGGTGACTAAGTTATAGCTAAACGGGTGTATAGAGGTTGCCCAGTCTCAATCCTTCATAAGGTCGCCTCAACAGATTTGATAGAGTTATCCATGATCAATTTGCGATGTTATTCTCGGCATGGATTGGCTATTTGCATGCTATGCTTCAATTAATTGTAGAACCCGAGCAGTAGAGTTCAGATTTTTGGGTGAGCCAGTCTTAGAATGGAAGGGTAGTTCAGTTGTGCCTGTAGGTCGATTCATTTCCTACCTTAAGGCCAGGAAGATGATTTCTAAGGGTTGCATGTACCATTTAGTTAGGGTTAAGGGTGTTGAGTCCGAAACCCTGACTATCCAGTCAGTTCCGGTAGTATGTGAGTACCCCGAGGTCTTTCCTGATGATTTGCCAGGTGTTCCTCTCGAGCGGGAGATTGATTTCGGTATTGACCTTCTTACTGACATGCACCCTATATCCATTCCTCCCTATATAATGGCTCCAGCCAAGCTAAAAGAGTTGAAAGAACGGTTGAATGACCTACTAGATAAGGGATTTATTAGACTGATCAAGTCTCCATGGGGTGCACCAGTGTTATTTTTCCAGAAGAAGGATGGTTCGCTTCGGATGTGCATTGACTATCGACAGTTAAAAAAGGTCACCGTTAAAAATAGGTATCCTTTTCCCAAAATCGATGATTTGTTTCACCAGCTTCAAGGTGACAAGTGTTTCACAAAGATAGATCTCAGATTTGGGTATCACCAGCTCAGGGTTTGGGAGACTGACATCCCGAAAACCACTTTCAAGACACGGTATGGCCATTACAAGTTTGTTGTTATGTATTTTGGACTAATGAAAGCTCCTGCAGCTTTCATGGACATGATGAATAGGGTATTTAAGCAGTATTTAGACATGTTCTTGATTGTGTTCATTGATGACATCCTTATACATTTGCGGAGCAAGGAGGAGCATGCTACTCATTTTAGAATAGTGCTTTAGCAGTTGTATGCCAAGTTCAGCAAGTGCAAGTTCTGGTTGAACTCGGTACCATTTTTGGGCCATGTAGTATCAGGCGAGGGCATAAAAGTAGATTCTCAGAAAATCAAGGTGGTGAAGAATTGTCCTAGACTAGTGAATCCCTCAAATATTCGAAGTTTCTTGGGTCTAGACGGTTACTATCAGAGGTTCATTGAGGGTTTCTCATTGATTGCAGCACCTTTCACCAAGTTGACTCAGGAAAAGGTGAAGTTCCATTGGTCGGAGGCTTGTGAGAAGAGTTTCCAAGAGTTGAAGGCTTGACTTACTACCGCACCAGTGTTGACCCTACCCGAGGGTACGTTTTGTGGTGTATTGTGATGCTTTGAGAATCGGACTCAGATGTGTATTGATGCAATGAGGGAAGGTAATAGTGTATGCCTCTAGACAGCTAAAGATCCATGAAAAGAATTACCCAACCCATGATCTTGAGTTGGCCGCAGTGGTGTTCACATTGAAGATATGAAGGCATTACTTGTATGGGTCCACGTCGATGTATTTACGGACCACGAGAGCTTGCAATATGTGTTAACACAGAAAGACCTCAATCTATAGCAAAGAAGGTGGTTATAGCTACTCAAAGACTATGATATGAGTGTTCTTTACCATCCGGGTAAGGCTAATGTGGTAGTGGACGCACTTAGTAGGCTCTTTATGGAGAGTGTTTCCCATATGGATAAGGGAAAGAAGGAGCTGGTGAAAGATGTCCATCGACTTGCAAGGTTGGGAGATAGATTGGTTGACACAACCAATGGCGGTGTGGTTGTGCAAAACGTATCAGAATCTTCCTTGGTTACTTATGTGAACGCTATGCAAGATGAGGATCCAATTTTGGTAAAGTTGAAAGAAGCCATTCGAAGTCAGAAGGTGGAGGTCTTCTCTTAAGGGGGAGATGGTGTGTTGCAGTACCAGGGTCGCCTATGTGTTCCAGATGTTAATGATTTGAGGAATCATTTGTTGCATGAGGCTCATGGATCGAGGTACTCTATTCATCCAGATTCCACCAAGATGTATCATGATTTGCGGGAAATATACTGGTGGAATGGCATGAAGAAGGATATTGCAGAATTCGTAGCCAAGTGCCTGAAGTGTCAGCAAGTGAAGGTCGAGCATCAAAGGTCGGGAGGCGTACTTAGGGATATTAGCATTCCTACTTAGAAGTGGGAAGAGATTTACATGGATTTTATTACAGTTCTACCTCGTACTCGCCGAAAAATATGATTCTATTTGGGTGGTGGTAGACAGGTTGACTAAGGCTACACATTTCTTCCCAGTGAAAACCACAAATTCAGCGAATGATTATGCCAAGCTATATATACGAGAGTTGGTTCGGTTACATGGAGTTCCCTTGTCCATTATTTCGGATCGAGGTACTCAATTTACCTCCCAATTTTGGCGGTCTTTTCAGAAGGGGCTTGGGACTCAAGTTAAGCTCAGCACATCCTTTCATCTGCAAATAGATGGCCAAGTGGAATGAATGATCCAGACTCTCGAGGATATGTTGATAGCATGTGTGATGGACTTCAAAGGTAGTTGGGATGATCACTTACCCCTGATTGAGTTTACTTATAATAACAACTATCACACTAGCATCCAGATGGCACTGTTCAAGGCTCTTTATGGGCGGAGATGTAGATCACCCATCGAATGTTTTGAGGTTGGTGAGGAAGCTATGATAGGGCCTGATTCGGTTCATGAGTCTATGGTGAATGTTCAGTTGATAAGGGAAAGGCTGGAATTCGCTCAGAGTCATGAAAAGTCGTATGCTGATAAGGAGGAGAGAGTTGGAGTTTGAGGTGGACGATTGGGTATTTCTTAAGGCATCTCCCATGAAGGGAGTCATGCAGTTTGGGAAGAAAGGAAAACTCAGTCCCCGCTATGTTGGCCCCTACTGGATTTTGAGAAGAGTTGGTAAGGTAGCATATGAGTTGGACTTGCCCTCAGAGTTATCTTCCATGCATCCTATGTTTCATGTGTCGCTTTTGAAGAAATTTTTGGGAGATCCAGCTCTAGTAGTCCCAGTGGATAATGTTAGATTAAAGGATATCCTTAGCTACGAAGAGGTCCCAGTCGAAATATTGGATTGTCAGGTTCAGAGGCTAAGGAATAAGGAAGTAGCTTCAGTGAAGGTGTTATGGAGAAATCAACATGTGGAGGGAGCTACGTGGGAAGCCGAAGCGGATATGTTTGCTAAATACCCATATTTATTCTCTACTGGCTCAGTGGCAGCTTGAGGTATCGGTTTTGCTCTATGAGACTATTTAGTTTCATGTTCAGTGCATGCACGCAAGTTTTTTTTTAATGTAAATGGGTGTGTATGTGAAGTGCAAATTCAGTTCAACTATATATTTTGAATCAGAGGTAGTCATTATGTTATTTTTCGGTTTAAACAATCAGTATTTGAATATGATAATTGCATGTTTCTATTTTCTGCTTGTTTTCAATATTCGAGGATGAATGTTCCCAAGGGGGAGATATATTTATACCCCGGGAGCTCAAAGATCAGACTCGGGAGTTGAAACGAGGAAAATGTAAAAGTGATGTTGCAGACTCAAGACGAGTCGTGGGACGACTCGTGAGGACAACCCACGAATCATTAGGTGACGTGTGGGAGAGGCCAGTGAGGAGTTGGGAAGTTTGGATAAAAGGGTCCCCACGGGCGTGGAAACAACTCGTGGTCAGACAACATGAGTCGTTAGGTCAGCCGTGGGGTGAAAGAGAAGGAAAAGAGAAGGAATAAAGCAGTGTGCTTCACCTATGCTAAGAAAGTGCATTGGAGACCCATCCAGAGCAGTCCCAATCCAGG